>JANHFX010025996.1:0-14144 GCA_027560015.1 Chloroceryle amazona
AGCAGAAGTGAGTCCTCATCTCCTGCCATGGGCTGGGGGAGCTGCAGCAGGTTTGGCTTTGGGTGGGTGAGCGGGAAAGGGCGTCCAGGCTTTTTTTTTTTTATGGTTATTATTTTTTTCTTTTTTTTTAAAAAAAAAAGCTTGTCTGTTTCTGCTTCTCCCTTTGGAAAAAGTTTTAACTTCTTGACAAATTTGACTCCCTAAAGGGAACGAGAGCGTGAGCTGTATGGGCCCAAGAAGAGAGGACCTAAGCCTAAAACTTTTCTCCTGAAGGTAACTCTTATTTAAATAACTTAGGCTTTGCTGAATGTCTCTCAAACCTCACCGGTGTGTACCCTTGGAAGGACTGGACTTTCAAGTGACTTGTGCCTGCTGCCTGACTCTGGGAACATGGGCAAAACCTGACAAGGAGGTGGGTGGGGGGCAGACACCCAGAAGTGTGTGAGGGGAGAGCATGTGTGCGTGCGACGGGTGCCCCAGCAGGACAGTCGGCACACACAGATGTGCACGGTGAGGCTGCAATCTCTTTTTCCAATATCCTCTCCCTCTTTACGGCCTTCTGCTGCCGCAGTGGAGAGATCACCAGCCCCGCTCCCGCTTCCCTCAGCAGCCTGTTCTGTCCAGCTTGTGACCTGCAACTTAGCAGCATGCTGAGCAATCGGGCAGCTGTGGCGGGAATCCTGCTGCCACTTGTGCTCATCCAGTTGTCTTTCAGGATGTAGGTGCTCCACAGGAGATTTGGAAAGGTTCATGTTTTGATCTGTAAACTGCAGCTTGTCTTGCATTTTTCTTTTTTCTTTTTTCTTTTTTTTTTTTTTTTTTGAGGGGGGGAGGAGGAGTGTTTCATTGCTGCGTAGGATAGCAGCTGAAGTTTCCAGTTCCCTTCTGTATTAGACCCAGCATCTCTGCAAGAAGATGCAGTCATTGCATCTCTGCTTGCTTGCAATGAAGAATGAGGCCTCGTGTAGTCATCCCCCAATTTTTTAACTTGTTTAATTATTAAGAAATCTGGTGAGTGCTATGTGAGCTTTGTGGATTTATTAGTTAACAGACAAACCCCCTTGCTTCACTCCCCTGTCTCACCCCCCCAGTCTCAATCTCAGACTTCAGATGAATGTAGAAGCAACACACCTTTGTACGATTAAGACAAATGAGCAAGTCCACAGCTTCCCCAGTTTTGATCTGGTACAAAGCCCTGGAACTGCTGGGGTGGACCCTGTAGTAAAGGCATCACTATCACTAAGTCATCCTATAGCTTTGGGCAAGTAATTTAGCCTTTGTGCATGTTTCCCCATCTGTGAAACAGGTTAATACTTTCCTTTGCCTGACAGTGGTAGGAGCTTTACTCAAGTCAGCGCAGCACTTTTAACTGTATGAGCACCAGAAAGATCAGTGAGGGATAGGGTGTCATCTCTCCTCTGCTTTAAGAGGACATAATGAAGCACACAGAAGAAATTCAAGAACAGGCGTATTCTGATGCCCTGAGTAAAGCCCAGGGGACCGTGATAATCCTTGGAAAGTCCTGCCAATGGAACCATCCTTCTCCTTCATTGCTTGATTTTCTGCTAACAGTTTTCTGTACCTGCAGACAGAGAACCACAAACATAACCGATATGTACCACCTTTTATGCTTTATTCAGGGAAACTGAAGTAGTTGGTTTTTCTCTTTCTGGCACTCATGCATTAAATGAAACCCTTGTGTTTAGGTTTCCAACAATGCAGAGGAATGCTTAAAGGGAAACCACCAGCTTAAAATAGTTCTCTGCTTGAATTAAAAAAATACTGGTATTTGTAACACCTGACATTGTTCAGAGTAGTAGAGAAGTGTTTGTTGTGCTTTAACGTTACTATGTGTAATCAGTTTCTTTTCTTTTTGATTCTGAATCTGATATGGCAAAATACATTGCAAATTGTTCTCTCATTTTGAAAAAACAAAAGCAACCACCAGACTCAAAAGTAAAACCCACTCATTTTTCCTCTTCTCCCTTTGCCCTTTAAACCCTTCCCAAATTTAGAACTTGAATTATTCAACAGCATCCTTTGAATCACATCCCTGACATGTTTTAGTGGCACATCTTCCTTTTGCCGGCTTCTCTAACACTACTGAAGACCTGTAGGTTGGCAGAGCTGATTTTTGTAGTCTGTAGAAGATGGATTGTCATGGGGAGTGAGATGAGGTCTCATGAAGGCTGGTGCAACGTTATGGGAGAGGCTGCTTAGTTTGCAGCTCTGGTAAACAGAGCTGGTGAAACTGTTAGCACTCTGACTTGCTATTTTTCTGTGACTTTGGATCTTGCCATGAAAATAACACCCCTGGCCAGGCAGCAAGAAGTAACTCTATCTCAGCCAACCTATCTGAACTTGTTTGAGCTCTGCTCAGGCAAACCACCAGCAACTCTGGAAGTGTGACAGATGCCAGTGTGATGTTTGGCATTGTGTGTGCATCTCAGTCAATTCTTCTGACTGGATGGAGGTGTGAGTTTGACCTCTGCTAGCCCTGCAGCACTGGTGCCACTGTGGGAAGAGTGGAATTTGGTTCTGCCTAATGCATTGCTAACAATATTTTTGGTTCCTTCAGCTGCAGAATCTCTTGCCAGTGAGAATTGCAGGAGCAGGGGAAGTAATTTGATTCTTTCATCCCAAAGGGAGTCTTTGGAGTTGGCAACCAGAACAATATTCTTTTTGATCTGTTAACTGAACAGATTAGGCCTGGATGCAATGACGTTTGAGCGGGAGTCTGGCCTAGGACTGCTTTGGTAGACTAGTCTGCCCTCAATTCAGTGACTTGCTGGGACCTTTCATGTGTATCGGTGCTTAAACTTAGGCTTGTGAGTCTCCAGTAAGTGCCATAATAAGCCACTTGGTCCCCTGGCTTGGGTGGGTGGTGTAGTTTGCAGCTGGGGCTAGGTTTATCCCTGGATTAATTCTCAAAAGCTGTAGATGGGCACCCAGGGGGATTTGTAGGAAGCATTCCAGCAGGTTAGTGCCCTGTGCCTCTGGAAAAGCTTTGAAAAGCTGCATCTTTGGCCACCTGCTGCCTCTGTAAGCCAGGCTCCTGTTGCTGAGAGCCATCTAATGCTTGCCCTTTCAATCAGACTGCAAAGGAAAATTACAGTCCGGGCTTTGTAATATCACTCTCAAGATGGCCAGTGTTAAAAGTGACCCCTGCAAACTTCAACAACAAAGTTTTGGGCAGGAAATGGGTCTTTATCCTCTGCATACTAGGGGCAGACTTTCCCATAGCTGAGATCAAGCTTGGTGGGAGGTTGTAATTCTTGGGAGGCTGCTGGTATGCTGTGAGCTTTGTGCTGAGCATATGGGAAGCAGAGTCCTTAGTCTGAAATGGACAGAGCTGTATGTAAGGTTCTTACCTTACTACTTGGGTGTCTGGCAGAAGTTGTCCTTGAGTACAGGCCTTTCAGCAGAAAGTCCAAATGGAAGCCCATGCGAGGTTAGAAAGACTAATAGCACGTACGGGAGCGATCTCCCTCTTTTCCTCTGCTTGCGTTGCTCTACTTTTGCTTTTCCCTTAGCACTCCACTGTGTGGAATGCAAAACTCTCCAGCTAATCTAATACAGTCTAGCAAGTGCTATTAAGAGAGAGAGCCCGGTCTGCAAGCTCAGTGGGTGGCTAGCAAAGACCCCTTAGTTGGTGTGGCTGTAACTACTAAGGTGAAAAGACTGGAGAAGGTTAATGGGAAGGAAGAAGCGAGGGAGAGCCTTGGTGGGAGAGCGGGGGGAAGAAGGGGCCAGGCAACATGGTGTTCTGTTGCTTTGCCCTTCCTTGAACTGTAAAGTTGTAGTTGTTTCTTTTGATTTCCTCCCTGTTCGTAAATTATCCCAGAGGGGTTTGAAAACAGACCACTCCCCTTTGTAGCATTTTGTTCGCCATCCAGTAGGGAAACTTTAGTTTATGGCAGTGTTGCTTGGGAGAGCTGTGCTGTGAACTGGCTTGCTGTTGCCTTGTCACTTGGAAGAGTGCAGAAGAAAGAGGGCAATAAAAAGGCAGAATGGCAGCCAAAAAGGGGAAAGAAGAGCCCTTACGTATGCTGTTTGGAGAAAGGACTGTGGGAATGCAGGTGGAGAATAAAAGACAAAGCAGAACCAGTAATTTATGAGAAAGTAGCGCTGTAATGGTACAGCGGCGCTACTGGAAATGACTCGATTGTGAAATAATTAATTAGAAATCTCTTGCCTTACAAGGTCTTTTTTTTTCTGCTTTTTTTTCCTTCCAAATTGCAGAGGTTTTGATACAAATCAGGTAAGAGGGGCTTTTCTAAGCACGTGTCAGTGTACGTGCTTGTGTGCCTTGGTATGTTAAGGGAATGAATGAACAAACTTGCTTGGTGGGCCTCGAGGGACGTTTATTCAGAAATAGTAGGGAACAAGGGAGATATACTAGTTCCCAGGGGCAATGAGGGAGTGCTGTATGAGCTAAATAAAGGTGATGCATATCCCAAAAGGGAAGAGGGGGAAGGGAAGCAATCCTAGCAATAGGCTTGCTCTCATGACAGAGCAACTGCAGCAAGCCTCCAGAAGCTGCATCCTGATGTAGGCTGAGCTGTAAGCAGAGAGTGAATTACTTTGTACACATGCTGAGTACCTGTTCAGCAGTGAGCAGGTCCTGCAAGTGGAAACAGCAAAACCCAGAGAAGTAGTTTCTATTTGGAAAACTTCTGAATTAAATAGCACGCTGTTGTCACACAGCTGACAGGATTAAATGTGGTTTGTTTTTTGAAGACCTTAAGCTCATACAGCTCATCAGTGTGGCTGAGTAATGGATACATAGCAGGCAGAACTATGTTCCAAACTGAAACTGAGTCTTCTCCAAGCCAGAGGTAGAAAGTTATTTAGTTTGAAGTTGGAAGGAGGAGGAGGAGAGCCCAGAAAATGTGCTGTCCTTTGCAGGGAAGTGACACGAGTTTGTACAGCTGATGCCTGAATAAACCTGATCCCATGGTAGGAATACTGAGCTTTGCAAGTGAGAGGGCTCTAGGAGTTGGTCTTAGATAAAGCATCTGATACTATTTTTTTTTTTTTTTGAAACCTTACCTGGAAAAACAAGCTCAAGGTAAGCTGAATATTTACATACTGCTCTTTGGAATTCACATTGAAGCTGGTCACTTGGGAATAGCAGTGTAGCACTGGGGGAGGACTGTTGGGTCCCAGGTTACTCAGTCTCTTCATAATCTTGTCAGAGAGATCGATGCTGTGTGTAGTCTACCTAAAGACTACTGAAACTGGAATTTAATAAATGCAGAGAGCCGAAATGAGTTAGAAACAGCTTCAGCCTTGAGGAAGTGCCCCAGAAATAACTGAAAACACAGGCACATAGCAAGTGAAGGAAACCTAGTGGTTCTGGCACACTGGGAAAGTCCTAGCCATGAACTGGGGTTCTGTGCTAGCCACTGCGTAAGCCCAACACCAAGGCAGGTCTCTGTCAAAACAGGACAGGAGCTGATTAATGTTCACAGGCTGAGAAAGTAGAACCAGCAGGACTGTGGAAGTGGCCAGGCAGTCACCATGCCAGCATTATCGCTTTTCATTTAGCAGGGGTGATGGGAAGCTTTGCTGAGGAATTTTGAAGCGTAGAAAGCAACAGTGGGTGTTTGTGACTGCCTCCCCTGAACGTGGGGGAGCTACCTTCTTTCTTGCATGGGTAGTGGAAGGCAGTGCTGTGGGCAGGTGACAGACTTGAATCTAAGCAAGAACAGAGCAGAAGGGGCAGAACGAACTCCAAGGTGTGATTACAGGGTAGAGAACTAATCTAGAAGATGTGTGGTGTTAGCAACAAGAGAGAGAGGCCCTGCAGGATGCCTGTGTCTATGCACTGAAGCTGTGGATCAAGGACTTTTACTGGCACATCTGTCTGTACCTTCCGCCCGGCTTCCCTGTCCTGCATTTTGGAATGGGATGTGGTGTTGCACTGAGCACAGCTGAGCAGTGGTAAATTGGCAAGAAGCCCAAAGCATAAGAGCAGTGATGCTGGAAGGTCTGTCTGGGGGCGGGGGGGTAGGAAAAGAAGAATAAAGTTGTTAATCCATGCTGGTATGTAATGTCAGAAGGCAAACCGTAGCTTGTCCTGGTGTCTGCCACCTGCTTCGGGGGGCCCTGTGATGAGAGGGAGCAAGCACAGCCCAAATATGCTTCTGTTTGTATCTGAGAGGCTCTGGAGACTGCATCAGGTTAAGTTGTGGATCGATGGGAGGGGACACTTGATATTGGGTGTAGAGAGTGTGGTGCTGCTGCTGTGCTTCAGCCTGTAGGATGCCCGAGACAGGAACTGTCTAACTATTTTCTGAACAGTTTGGTGCATGGAGTAATGTGTGAGGCTGAGCAAAGAGAAACTGACTGAAACTGGGGTTTCTCTGTGCTGGACACACTTCCCTCTAGCTGGATGGAACAGCCCGGTACAGCCCAGGGCCTAACATGGGGAGTGTCTGTGCCTGTCTTGCACTCACGTTACTCATCCCTGTTTCTTTGTCAGTCGGCTGGTACAAAGCCTGGAGTCCCTGGTTCAGATGAGCCTTCAGTCTGCATTTTCATGTACAGCGTGGGAAAGAGGCCTTGTCTTTGCTGTCCTTTTAAAGCCAGGATACAAATAGTACTGAAGAGCACCATTGCCTGACATTAACCAGGGAGGAGCAAAATGTCTTCATGTCTCTGTTCCCTGCTCATTCAGGATCTTCTGTGGTTCCCATGGCGATCTTAGTGGGAGAAGAGTGGCACAGGGTGACAGCAAAGCTCTGGGTATGTAGGGCCAATGCTTTGAGCTTATTATGCAAGAGCTGGCCTGGCCTCTAGGTTAGATCTGTTTGATCTCTGCCTTTACACGCACATTTAAGGTTTAGGGTTCTTTTCCCCCCAGGCGTTTCTCTGGTAGGAGGCACGACCTGCAGGGTGACAAAGGAGATGGTGTTGGAGTGCTTAAACTCTTCGCTGGCAGGAAGCCATCCCGATCTTGACCTGTGCTAGGGGGCAACAGGATGGAAAAGTTCGGGAGGAAAAGCAGCTGTCTTCTAGCACTGCAGTTCTTGTTGTGCCCACGAGGTGGGGGAAGCTGCTCACTAGATGGACAGCCGGGGGGGTTTCTCCTGTTCCCTCCAGACCTGGATGATTTCTGCCTGTCATCACTGCTGAGAGGGGATAAGGAAGGGGGCTTGTTTGGGCAAGGAATAGAGTGCAGGTGGGAGTCTGAGCTCTGCAAACAACTGTGCTCTGACAAGGTGTGATATAAGAATATGCTCTGGGTTTCCATGCCTTCAGGGTCTTTAGGTCCTGCCGCCTCAGCTTATCAATAAAGCTGTTGTTCCTGCTGCCAGAAAATGTTCCTGTCTCTGGTGCAAGAACCAGGGCAGGTTTTGGCACTATCTCCAAGTGCCAGAAGAGCTTAAAAGCCTGGTTTCCCTGCCTGGGCTTTCAAGGAGGCTTGGCACCAAGCAGTTTGAACCAGTGCTGTTCCTGCTCTGTTTCATTAGTAGGTTTCAAACCAGCGTGGTGTTGAAAAGCACAAGGCAATGTCTTCCTTGGAGATGCAGTTAAACTTGACTTGTATTCTAGCTGGCCTAGTCTCTGCCTCTAAACACTGGACCTTGCTCCCACAGCAGAGTAAGGATAAACAACTTGCTTGTGGTCTCTAGTTAAAATTAAGCTTCAGGTCTTTGCATTTCTTTTGTTTAGCTAAGACCATTCCATCACACCACCCTCATTCACTTCCATCTGTGTTCCTCAAGACCCCTTTCTAGAATACTTTCCAGAGCAGATAAGTTTATCTGTGGGAGGAGGAGAGCAAATATTACTCTTCCTTTTCCCCTTGTCTCATGCTCATTCTGTGGAGGACCCAATACAGTGCCCTGTTTTGCAATTAGTATGTCATTTTGGATGCTAACTCAACACTAACAGCCTCGGTGCCTAGGAGAATGCTTGGTTGGTTAGCTGACAGTTGAGGGTTGTGCACGTTGGCTGATGATGACTGAGGTGGGCCTTGGAAACCATTAACTGTAACCCTGGAAGGTGGCAGGTTTTTTTTATGGGGGAAGCATGTGTCAGCAGGGGCACAGCCTAGGAAGGAATGAGCTACCCAGAAAGGATATAGACAGTGCTCCATGCAGTGCCCCATACTTGGAGAGGGGCTGTGCTATAGCAGTCAGTAGCCCAGAGGTATTTGCATTACATGTGCTTGTTGGTAACGGGGTATAAATGTGACACAGTGTTGCTGGTAAGTGCTTGTCCTGAGGTGAGGAATGCCCAGTTTGAGATCTGGCTACATCCAGGCTCCCTCTCTGACCCTGTTTGTTGTTTTTTCTCTCTCCCCACCACCGCAGGCTCGGGCCCAAGCGGAGGCCCTCCACATTGGGGATGTACACTTTTCTGTCAAGCCTGGTTCTAGTACCTCCTCTCCCAAGCTCCACTCCAGCGCCGCAGTGCACCGGCTCAAGAAAGACATCCGCCGATGCCACCGCATGTCCCGGCGCCCCCTGCCCCGTCCAGACCCCCAGAATGGCGGGAGCGTGGGTGGTGGGGCTGGCATCCGTCCTCCTGTCTCGCCCTTCTCGGAGACCGTCCGCATCATCAACCGTAAGGTGAAACCCCGTGAGCCCAAGCGCAGCCGCATCATCCTCAACCTCAAAGTCATTGACAAAGGTGGGAAGCCAGCCGGCGGGGCCGGGGGCCTGGCTCGGCCCAAGATCCCCTCCCGAAACCGCGTCATTGGCAAGAGCAAAAAGTTCAGTGAGAGCATCCTCCGCACCCAGATCCGCCACATGAAGTTTGGCGCCTTTTCGCTCTACAATAAGCCGTCTGCTGCACCTGCCCCCTCTCTGGAGGGCAAAGGGGAAGCCGAAGGCTCCCAGGCAGCCTCCTGTGGGCTTATTATGGGCTCCACCCCCTATGATGCCCCCAGCTCCAGCTCCTCGGGCTGCCCATCACCTGCCCCCCACTCTTCCTCTGACCCAGATGATTCCCCTCCTAAGCTGCTCCCCGAGACCCTCAGCCCAGCAATCCCTGACTGGCGCGAGTCGGAGGTCCTAGACCTCTCAATCCCACCTGAGTCGGCTGCCACCAGCAAGCGTTCTCCCCCAGGAGGATGTAGTGGGGGGCAGACGCCTTCCTTGTCCCTCTCCTCTTCTGACCAGGAGCAGGAGGCTGGTGACTGGCGCCCTGAGATGTCCCCTTGCTCTAATGTGGTGGTCACAGATGTCACCAGCAACCTCCTCACTGTCACCATCAAGGAGTTCTGCAATGCTGAGGATTTTGAGAAGGTGGCGGCAGGTGGTGGTGGTGGTGGAGGCAGCAAGTGAGCAGCCAGGTCCCCCCCTGCTCCAGGAGCATGGGGGGAGCTCTACCTGCAAGAAGTCGTGGTGCGAATGGCTGTCCTTAGTTCTCACCTTCTCCCCTTGGCTGTCCCTCTGCCCTCACTGCCACCCTTCCTCCTCCTTTCCCATGCCCGCTCCCACTTGTCTGGAGGCTGGAGCGTGTTGGTGGCAGGGAGTGAGGGCACCTGCTGTTCCTGGGTGTCACTGCCACTGGGAGGAGGTAGGGAGGGTCGTGATGATGTTGGGGAGTGGTTGTTTGTCCTTGAGTGTGGTGTTATCCAACGGGCGGTGGAGCCTTTGGGGGTGAAGGAGGGGTGAATTTGTGTCTGTGTGCCTGTGGGGGTGGTGGGGAGAGTGCTCTTCCTCCCTCTTCCCTACCACCTTTGACAAAAAGTGAAAAGGAGCTCCAGACCCTTGAGGGGAAGATGTAAGGGGATTGGAGGCCTCGCCCCCAGTCCTTCTCCTGCATTGTGCATGTGGTCTCTTCCATTCCTATGTTTCCACCTTGCCATGACTCTGATCCTGCCGTCTTTCCCTTTCTTGGCCTGCGGCCTGGATCTGCCTTTTCTTGCCATCCTTGTGGCATTTGCTAGTTCAGGTGCCCCCAGGCCAAGGGGGAGAGTGGCAGGTGAAGCATCATGCCTGGAAGGTGCTTGAGACAAAGCTGGGATGATAGGGGGGTGCCCCATGCATCTTACACCCCATATTGGCTTCCCCTTTACTTTGACTATTGGTGCTACCTTGGCAGTTGTGTGGGCCCTTTCAGGTGCCCTGGTGCCTCCTCTTCTGCATCTTCCAACTTGTTCAGCTCTGAGAAGGGGAGTCTGCTTCTGGCTCAGATCTTCCTCCTGGTGTTAATTACTTGCACTTGCCTGGGGGAGAGGGCATGAAATGCCCTTCCCTGGGTTTTCTGTGGTGGAAGTGGGAGTGAGCTGTGCATCCATCCGTCAGGTCAGGGGAGATATGCCAATGGCGTGACACTGCCCCAGCCCACCCAGTGAGGCTGGTCTCCCGCCTTGGACATAAGCTTCCCCTGACCCTCTTTGCTTCCCTCTGCTCCCTCAAAAGGAGGGAGAGATGCTTCCTTTTCTCTTTCCTGCTCTCCCGTCCCTGTGGTGGATGGCCTGGAAGAGGGTTCCCCTCTGTCTTTTCAGCATCTGAAACAGCCCTTGCAACTGTCAACCAAAGGTGCTAATAAGAAAAAAAAACAACAAACTGTCTCTATCCCATTATACGCATGTGCGCTGTATCTCTGCCCCCAGAGATCTGTGAGCTGAGATAGAAATTCCTTCTCTTTGCCCCTAGCAAGTAGAAGCAGGCAAGACCACAGCTTGCTGCTCTTTGCCCACAGCTCACTCTTTCCCTGACCACCCTTGTTCACATCCAAAATAAGCTCTCTATTTCACCTGCCATTTCTGGTTTGCTCCATCTCTGTGTGGGTCCTAAGCTTCATGGTGAGATGTTGCTTTGCTGCTTCTCCCCCTTCTTGAACAGGACTCAGCCTGTAGGGGCAAGGAAAAGAGGTGCTGATCAATTGGTGGAAGAGCCTCAGCCCTGTCCCTGGTATTTGGGATGGGGCAGAGGTGTGTCATTTCTACATAACATGCTGCAGAGGTGAAAAGGGTGGAAAAAAATTCCCCGTGCCAGGGCTCACCTCTTTACAGACCTGCCCTGGGTGGGTGAACACAAGTGGAATTGGCCCCTCTGGTGCTTCCTCATGAAGGTGCTCAGGAGCTGCTGGCTCCGAGTGCTCTCTTGTGGAGTAGTGATTTTGTGGTTGTGGTGGTCTGAGTGTAGAAGGGAGGCAGTCTGTGGGAGAGGGATGGTATTTATCTGCCCAGGCCATGTAGTTGGGGTGGTTATAGGGACAGGCAAGCTTCTGACTTTGATAAGGGCTTCTGTGCCCAGGGCTTGTCGTTTCCCTGCCTCCAGAGCCTGGGTTGCTGCCCTCTCCACAAGCCTTACCTCGCCGTGGGTGTCATTCAGGCACAATGAATTCATAACAGTTGCAGTTGGGTGTCTGCTCAGATGGTCTGAGGGGGATTCCAGGTGCTGTTCCAGGTGCACCACCCTTCACACACCTCTTTCTTTCCTTGGTTAAAGAGCTTAGTGGACTCTTTGGGGATGTGATTGCATTCACAGCTGAAGCTAGGGGCAGGGAGAAGGAGACTTGCCCAGTCCATTCACCAAGCTAAGGCTTCCTAGAACTTGTTGGAATTGTGTGTGTCTGTATTAATACCTGCTTGTATTTGTTGTCGTCTTTTTTTTTTTTGCATCTTTCCTGTGCCTGGCACACCCAGGGGTCCCATGTTTTAGCATAGTCTATCCATTTGACTGCAGCTTCAAAGATGAGCAGTTTGTAGGCATAGGGAAAAGCTCACTCTTGGTGAAACAGCGAGGAGATTCTTCTCTTCTCCCCCCTGCCCCGCTCTCCCCCTTCTCAGCGAGAACTATTCTGCCGTTGTGAAGTAAGAGGAGCTTCATGGGGTAGATGCAAACTGGCCAGTCACTTTAGGTTGTTAAGTTACTGTTTGGTGAGTATGTGGTGATGTGTTTTGCTTCGTGGTATTGCGGTTCTGGAAAAAAAAAAATGAAGCATTTAAGTGGGAGATTAAAGTGAACTTTAATAGGAAACTTGATGTGTTTTGGCCAAGATGTGTTTGCTTGGCAGAATTCTTTTCCCCAGTGTCTCTTGTATGGTGTTCTTTGGGGGCATGGGACAGGAATTGTTTAAGGGGTTTTGCCTTTCTGCAGAGTCACAAGCGAGGGGACTGTCTGTGAAAAGCAAAACAGTGGGTCACTGTAGGGATACTCTGTGAGGACCTTCTTCCTGTGGTGAGGAGATGAGGGGACTTGTTGTGGCAGAGGAACTCGTGTAGTAGATCCTCTCTGTGGAGGAAGAAAGGAGTATGATCCGGTTTACAGACACAGCTCGACTGCTTGTATGACAAATCTCTCCCTGCAGGGGTCACCAGGTGGGAGCTAAACCCTGAACCTCTGGATCCAAAATGAGGATCCTGTGCTGTCTTGAGTTACAGGTTTGCTAACTTGAATGCAGCAGCTGCCTCAAGTTCCCTCAGGTGGACAAGCCACTTGAGGCTTACTAACCTACCTTCGTATTCACAAGGGTTTACACTCCTTCTGAATTTTTGCCCTTGCTCCTTAATGGAGATGGGGAAAAGAAGATCCATCTGTGCCCTTTAAAAAGGGCATGGGTTTGAGGGAGGAGTTTATTTGAAAGTATCCCCTTCCCTTGCCCATAACTCCTAGAAAAGAAACAAAAAAACAGGGAAATATTCTCTGTGTCTGTGCCATGTTTGTTCTCTTGTCATTGTGTTTTTAGAGGAGATTTTATGATGGAGTGGAAAAAGTGAAATGATTAGTTTTGCATAAAAAAAGAAAAGTTTAAAAAAAATTTCTACAGGGAGAGTGAGAGAGAGTTTAAAAATGAATAATAAATGCAGTGATTGCACAAACTGTAGTGGTATTAGATGGTCCTTAGAGAAAAGGGTATTTTGTAGTATCAAAGCATGTGTGTCTGGGATGGTGTTTGGCTTTCTTGAACTGGATGGAAAGGCATTCTGGGACTAAGCAGCGATCTCAGAGTTGAAAAGGCAAATTGCATGTTGGAGGAACCCTGTCTACAAATCCTTCCCGTCCTTGCCTCCCAAGTGTTTGAGTGAGTTCCCTTCCCTCCCATACCTCTCCTGTGAGCTAAGGTGGAGTCTCCAAGTGGTTTTCTGGCCGAGAGGCCCTCAGAAATGGCCAGTCGTGTTCTGCTAGAACATGGATTGGGCCACCAACATGGAAACAGTTGACTGACTTTGTATGCTCAGCAAGCTGCTAAGATTTGGGGTTGGCATGTACCTTTCCTGCCAAGTCACCGTCTCTTCTCTTTTCTCCATATCCAAGCAGGATTAAACATGATGGGCTTATCTCGCATTTAGGAAGCAGATACACCTCCTCTGTGTAGGGGAGCTTCTTCCAGCATCAGTTGGGGAGTGGCTTTCTTTCTGTTTAGGATTCACCACATTGGGACAGAGAACCAAGTCCCATCTCTGACACTAGTTGGATTTTCAGAGGCAGATGAGGGAGCTGCCTTGTTTGCTCTGAAGATGTTGCTGAGTGAGGCATACTTCCTTCTTGAGGCCAGCAAATGCAGGAGATTTCAGGGTGAGGAGGGGAACACCTTTATAGGACTGTGCTTGAGTAGGGCTTGAGGAGCCTTCTGCTCTGGCTCCCTGCAGGATGGTGAAGATTTGCCTGAATGCTCCTTCAAAGTGAGGAGACAGCTTTTGCATGCTGGCTTCCCCACCCAAGATGTGTGCGTCTGGGGTTTCATCTGATGCATAGGAGTGACTGCAGAGAAGAGGGAATTCACCAGATGTTGGTGTCTGAACAGAAAGTGGCAGGCAGGAGACGTTAGGACAGCTTTTCCTGTCTGGACTTTTCTGGTGCCCTTGGCTTTGCAGTGGCAGGTTAGAGGTCTCGATGCCTCCTATAGCCTGCGCTGTTCTTGGGAACAACTTCTCTCTCTGCCCATCGAGCTCTGTCAGTGCTTCCTATGGCCTTCAGCTTGGAGTGGCAGCCTCCTGTCTTGTGCTGTCTTTTCTCCTCGCTGAGCAGAGTGGGACTAGGGAGGTGTGAAGCTAATGAGATGCAAGCTCCTTTTAGGATGGAAAACAGCAGTAAGAGTGTGGTGAGCCACTGCTTGATTTCAGCAGAGAAAGGGAGCATTTCTCGGCATCTCCCCCCATGCCATCACATTCATAAAAGCCTGAGGCTCTGGTCACCTCCCTGAGCTCCAGACATGTTCTGTTATGGTGGGGA
>JANHFX010025999.1:0-35816 GCA_027560015.1 Chloroceryle amazona
GGTCGCCCTGCGGCCGCGCAGGCCCCGCCAGGGGCCTGTGTCCTGGGCTTCTGCCGCTCGCCTCGCTCTCTCCGGCCGCAGCGTCTCATCGCCGCGGGGCGCCTCTTCCCGCGCCTCGGGGCTGGGTCTCCTCCTCACCGCCCTCGCCCCCTGTGCTCTGAGGGGCCGCCGGCCGCGCTGTCACCCCCGCCGCTCCGCTCGCCCTCGCAGCCCCCCTCGGCGGTGACAGCCGCCCCGCTCCCGCCTCGGGTTCCCCCGCGCGCCTGAGGGGCCGCCCGGCGGCCGCATCCTCCTCCCTCCCCTGGCTGGCTGGGCGCGCGGCGTCCTCCCTGTCACCCATTTTGTGACTGTCCCTTCGAGGCGCTGCCGGCGAGGACCGCCCCAGGCTGCCCTGGGGGAGGCCGGCTCGCCCGCTTGGCTGCGAGGCGGTGAGGTAACGGAGGGCTTCGCCGTTCCCGGGTAGCGGGGCAAGCTCAGCTTTGCCCGGGTTTGCATCCCACGGTGAAATCATTTGTTTCACGCTGCTGGGTTGTTTCTGCAGAGAGGGATGTTAGTGGTGCGTGTGGGAGCTTTCTGAGGAGAAAAGGAGAGTGCCTGCACTTAAGCACCTATGTGGCTTGGTTTTGCTGTGGCAGGGAGGACCTTTGTCTGGATTCTGGTCTTGCTCTTGTCTAGAGTGACGTTTTTCTGCATTTTTATAGCTGAAAAGTTCCACAAGTTCCCGTTTTCTGCCTGCTGTCTGCCTTCCTGTGCCTCCCTGTATTCCTTCTTGCAACCCTTACATGACCTGGTAGAGCCAGGGACAGAGGTTCCTATAGCTGGGCCAAAATCAGAGTCACCAGCCTGTTCCAGGAGTCTTCTATGCTCTGTCCTCAGAGAGAAAAACAATGCAGTGCTGATGCTCAGCAAACTGCATGCTTCTCTACACAGCATCTCACAAGCTGTGATTGCATGTCTGTCTGTGCTAGCATCTGGAAAACATAGCTCTCTTGTAGCAGAAAATTTGTTTTGTAAATAATTCCACTGGGTGAAAAGTGTCCCAAAGAGGAGTAGGTTCTGATGAAGAATATTGCCTGTACAAGCTCTACTCACCCAAGAAGCAAACATAAACCTTCTGTTCCTGCTTCCTGCTCAATTAATGATATGGACTTTGGCCGCTGAAATATGGAGGCAAACTAAAGCCAGTGGCTGCTTTTAGGACTCTGAATCATGCTATGGATCTCCAGTAGCCATGAAGTACAATTTCTCCTCCCCCTTCCAACCTACTTGATTGTTGTTAGGTAGTTGCTAACAAAAATGAAAAGAACAGGTCTTAAGAGATTTAAAATTGAGAAACTGAGACAGGAGTAGTCTCGCGTTTCTTGTAACACTGCCACTTAACTTTCAGTTAATGGAAAAATCAGGTCCTAGGCTAGTGGACTATGTTAAATACAAGAAAAGAAAACTTGATTTTTCCAAAGTTTGTCTATGTCTGAAGACTCGTGTCTGTTTTTCTTTCTTTCTTGAATACAATATGTAATTGTGGGAAACAAAATAGCTCAAATATTTTAAATTTAAATATTTTCAACTTACTGTACCATTCCTGTCAAGTGCAGTATCATCTAGACAAACACTGCAGTCTGCATTTCCCAGTTATTTTATCTGGTCAAGTTGAGCCTTTTGTTGATAGGAGTTTTGGTGTGGCCATTGATAAAGATCTGTGTTCTCTCTTTAGTAGTATAAAGGACTGTTTTATTAAAATTTGATGATGGTGGAATGTCACAGTGGGCAGACCTCTGTGAAGGGATTTCCAGTTCTCACGGAGTCTACTTTTTATTGTGTTTTGGAGCTTGCCAGCTCTGCAGTATTCTCTCTTTCCCTCCATATTCTACTGCAGTGTGGCCTTCCAGGCACGCTACCAAAGGCTTGGAGAGAAGCTTTAGTGAAGGTTTCCCTTAATGGAGATATCTCCAAACATACATGGGACATGGCCACCCTTTCTGGATGGGGGAGAGGGGAAAGTAATTTTGGCTGTGTAGTCACAAATCAAGCAGTGCAGGTTTGCTTCCAGACTGGAGAACAGTCTCTGGCCTCCGTTAGTTACTAGTGTAAAGTGTAGCCAGTGAGTTTTGGAAGTTTCTAAGTGCATGTTGGAATATTGTGCTGCAAAGATTTCATTGGGCGTAATAGATGAGGTGACGTACAGGTAACACTTAAGTATGAATAAATATATGCCTGGAAGTAACATGGTGAAGGGAAATAAGTTTGGGCCATTTTTGCTTCACTGTTAGAATGAAAGAGTAAAATCATTCTCAGAAGGTGGAGGCGCACAATGGAAACTCATGTACTTCAGAAGTTCTTTTTTTTTCTTGCCTAGATCTTGCAGTGTTGGAGCCTGTCTTGCCAACTGGGATCCAGTTCTAGAAGTGTATAATCCTATTAATGTTGCTGAGTCTCTATGGTTCAGTGGGAAAAGCAACCTAAGAAATGTTACACTTGTACTTCCTGACTTCGGAAATTACCCCATTTGATCTTATTTTTAGTCTTTATACTGAAAAGGGGAGAAAAAAAAAATGGTGTTAGAAGCTGAGCTGTATACTTAATTGTAACCTTAAGTGGCAAGTCACAAGGAACAGGCTACTTGTTTCTTTTGAGCTTATTCCAACCGTGATGATCAGAGAAGCCACTATTTCGAGTGCGTAACAGTTTAATGCAGCCTGCAAGTGTCATATGATACCGTCTTTCAACGTATAAATAATTAATCATTAGTTTTCACACACACATGCATGAATTTCTTTGGGAAAGAAGAGTTTTTCTTTACTGTAAAGGCACTATAACTTTTCATCTTCATTTTTCTAAATAAATATCTCAAGATGTCTTAATTTTGTCAAAAATTGACACTGTGTTGCAAATAGGTGGCAGAACTAAGTAGCTTCCAAAGTTGCAGAAGAGAGTAATACAAGCTTAAACTGTGAAGTAAGGTAAAAGGAAGCTTTTTAAAAAGAGATCAATCTGCAAGATTTCGATAACAAAAAAAAATTCATAATTTAGAACTAGCCTTTTGTTATATATGAAGGGGCTATAAAGCAAATTAAGCAAAAGTTCAAGAGAACTCATTTTTGCTTACCTCAAGACTTGGCTTGACATTTATAAAAGATAAGTCTTTCATGATCCTCAGTTAATTTTATTTTCCAGGACTCTTTGCCAGAATGAAGCCAAGCTCGTGGTAGCCTGCAACTAACTGGTATATATATGCAGTTTTGTCTAGGGAAAATAAACTGAGCATCTAACATCCAGTATGTGAATGGTTTTTAGAAAGAATAAATGTAGTATTGAAGTACTGGAGCGATGTATTTGATGACATCAGCCTGGAAGTATTGGTATTTCTCTGATGCTGAGAACATTTCCTTGACTCTGGTCATTTAGCCAATGTAGGATATGTGTTGTGCACAGGTACATGCAGTGAATAAGGATTTCCTATGGGATATATGTTAGGGGGGTGGTTGGAAAGCTTGACCAAGAGGCTGGCATTCTTGACGCTCCTTGAAACTTTCTATGTTCTTAATACATTTCTATATATGTTCTTAATTAAAAGCACACAGTGGTTTTGGCTGATGGAGCCTCCCTGAAACTTTGGCTATAGAATTTCCTTGCTGTGTGAGGGTTGATGCTGGAGAGGCTCCTTCCACATACTTCACTCTTCATTGCTAAAATGTTGTCAGTTAAAACTTGTCAATGTGAAGATTGCCATGGACCAGTTTATAAAAATGATCTAGTAGAACTTGACTTTCTCTGTTTAGCCATAGGAAGTATAATTTTTTTTTTTTATGGAGTTACCAAATTGTAATGAGCTTAAAGTTTTTAGCAAGCTAAATGACACTGGGATTTGATAATGGGTATGCATTTAGAGTAGCATCTGTTGTGCAGTGAAAAATCTTTCTTTATTAGCAAACAATTGTCTTATCTGTTTTAATTTGCTTTTCCCTAAGAAGTAACCAGCATTGTAAATAGTTAATGGCAAATATTTCCTTCCAAGTCCCTGAAGGAATATGGGCTTTTCTAGAGGAAAAGAAAAAAATTATTTAAATTGTTCTTTATAGGCACAATTCCTACCATAAATCTAACCAAGTAACTTTGCTTATTTTAAGTTCTAGTTTTGTTTTTATTTTTTTCTGTGACAAAAATAAAAAAACCTTTGTTTTTTTTCTTGGCAAAGACAGAATCATGTAAAACTATTTTTTATCTGCATTCTTTTTTATCAGATGGGCAATTACATGTCTTTTCTGGAAATTATGATCTTCTTAAATAGTTACAATTGCTAGAAGCTGTGGTCATCAAATTACTCTTGAGTTATGACTTGTGAATGTGAGATGCATCCCTGAATATTATGGGGCAATATTATGGGGTTTGACTATGCTGAGAGCTTTTCATCAAGAATTAATATGTTAAAATGAACACTTTCTAACAAACTCATCTACTACAACTGTTGCTGTTCTTTCTAGGAGAAGGTTTCTTCGTCCTGTAAGTATGGGCATCCCTGTGACTTTGGAAGAGCTTGAAGGTGCTGTCATGCTGATCTCCAGTGGTTTTGATAGTTTGCTGTGGTAGTCTTTACAGTGATTGACAATCAAGCTCAGGCACAAGGAGCTAGTTGTCTCAGAGCCATAGAGGAAAAAGGGCAGATACAAAAGTAGAACCCCAAATCCTGATTTAATAGTGAAATAACATGTTTCATAGTAGATAATATCCTTTGCCAATATAAATCTGCTTAATTAAGTGAGCATAATGGATTTTCAAGGATGACATATCCTGCTTTCTTCAGTGCTGTGGTCACTGGTCTTTTTCTTCTTCCAGATGCTGTTAGTACTTTAACACACGGAGGCTAATGGAAAGGAGAGTGAAGCTGCTGGAAGTCCCCATGGCTTGGGCCATTCCATGGTGCTGCCAACCCTTCATTCATGTGGACTCAAAACACAGGGGCTCAGTCCTGTGTCTTTGCAACACTCTCTTTTTGTATACCTTGGGTGACTCTCCTCACTTCCTTGTGTTTCTCACTGAGGAAGCTTTTTATTAGTATTTCCAACCCTAAAAACTTTTCATTAATGGCAGGAATTTATTTGTGGTATTTATTTTCAAATTCATAGTAAACCTTGGAAATATGGATTGTGAAAGCTGACTCGGGGAAAAAAAATTTTTTTTTAAGGACTATAGTTCCAAGTGTGCATATGAGATTTCAGTCTACTTGCATTTCACATTCAGAAGTAAACTTGATGTATTAAAATGATAGAAATGTGCATTATAAGAGCTTCTGACAGTTTTCTGAAATACTTCTGATAGATACCTGGAAAAAAAAAGTAGTATTTTTACCTACAGAAGAAAATTCCATTCATTAACTCTATAACTTAAGGACACTAGCGTGGCAAGTAAAGGATATTTGAAGGAAAAAATAACTGTAAAGACACTAGTATAACCTTTTTTTGTAGAAAGATACATTTTTCTGGAGGGACTGGGAAAGCTATTCTGATGCCTTCAGCCAAACATCAAAAGCTCTCTGTGATACTTGGAGGTATAGGAGCTTCTCAAAGAAATGCTGACAGCAGCAGTCACCTCAGGGATGCTGTGCTGATCCTGGGCCTTTAGTGCTTTCCAAGGCTCTGTCCATGTAGTGTCCTGCATTGCTCCACATCCAAACTGTCCGAGGAGATAGGGACTCCATAAACTGATTAGTGATTAACTCTTTTGTGGAAGGCTTTGAATAAAAATGTGAAAGAGAAACACTATCTTATCCTTTTTCCTGGGGGAGGAAAGAAAAAAAACAAACAAACAAAGCCCACAACCAAACCAGTTGCTGCAGATGGGAAACTTTCCATCCTGTCCCAAGGACTTTCCTCCTGTATGACTCAAATGCATGTCCTTCGGCTTCTGCACCGGGGTAGGTAAATGCTCCTCCCCTAGCAATACCAGGGGATTTGGGAAAGATTTGCATGCAGCTCTGTCTCTGTCTGCCCATCCTGAAGGATTTGAAAGTAAGTGATGAGTGTGCTGCAGACAGGTCTTGGAGGTTCAGGAAGATTTGAGTCAGGACAGAGATTTCAAACCCATAGGTAGCAAATCTTCAGACCCTCTGTGGTGGTCACTGCCCCATTTTGTTTTGTGTCAATTGTTTAAAATTAACACAGTCTGCTGTGTCATCCGTTTTACTGGGTGGCTCTGCAGAATACTGTAGCGTGGAAAGTGGTGCTGGTTGTATGGCAATAAGAGGTTCATTGAAATTAGGGCTGTTGTGGGTGTCCAATAGCCTGAAACTGAATTAAAACAAATTTGGGGCTGCACCATCTCTGAAAGGGTGAGTCTTCCTTCTTGTTCCCAGTCCCGCTCCTTCCTTTGCATAGTATCTAGCAATTATAAGGTGAGTCAGATCAGTCCTGATCTGACTGAAAGACCAGATCATCAAAAAACAGCTATGATCTCTAGAATGGAAAGAAGGCAGAAGGCCGAGGAAGGGGTGGGACTGCCTCTTGGTGGCAGGGTACAATTATTTTTATGACTAGCTTAAGCAATCCTCAGCAGGTCCTTTCCTCCCCCAGACTTATCAAGGTTGGCTTGTAGATGGGCTGTTCCCATCCAGGCCATTCCCTTGGTCCAGCTGAGACCAGGAGAGTCCTTCTGGGCCTGGGAATCCACAGCTGTAAGCACCTGGGTGCTGGGAATGTCCTTAGGCGATGTATCTCTGTGTGCTGCTCCTGTTCTCTACTTTTTTGGTGCAATGCCTTCAGGAATGTTGCCAGACCAGGTCCCTAGTAAAGTGGTCCTAGTGAGCACCCAGTCAATCTCCCAGTTCCTCAAATGGAGGCAGTAGAAATTCCTCAAGTTGAGAACACATTAGTCACCAGCTGGTAAGAACAGATTTGTCATTGTGACCATGGAATCGGGATTTGGTGATTTTGGTTTTTGTACGTTCTGAAGATCTGATGGAGTGTTTTGGATGAACTTAGGACCTGGTTGAAGTTATTCACTTATCTTACAGGTTTTACCTGTTACAGATGTGTGCTGGGAGCTGCTGGTCTAGCTCTTGAAATAGCACATTGCCCATCCTTTCACTGTGCCCCTTCTTCTGACAGGAGCTTGGCTGCTGCTTGCCTTTTTTTCTCCCTATGAACTTCATACAGCAGAAGCCTTTACTGCAGTTGTTGGTACAAGAATTCAGCTGACAACATTTTCAGTGGACCAAAGTACCACCTTTTGTAATAGTAGTGTGGATGGTATTCTCATCTATAGTATAAGCAGTCATAGCTAATGGGTATGCTACAGGATACTTACCCTACTTTGAAGGGTTTTTAATCAGCTCTAGAGTGGATACTGAGAAGGTATGGTTTTACCTGGTGTTTTGTTCTGGTTTCCAAAGCTAATTGAAAAAAAAGAAAAAGAAAAAAAAGCTTCTGAAGGTGCAGGAATTGTAGAAGTTAGTGCTGAGACCCAGTTATGGACACTGCTCCTTTCCTCGTGGAACAGACTCCCTGTACTAGGATGAATCAGTTGGATTTAGTTGATGAACAGTTATTTTTTCTTCCCTCTTCAGTGTTTTGAAATCACAGTTTAAAGCAGGAGCTTGAAAAGAAGACTACATTATTTAATTTTGTTATGAAAAGGCTTTTAGAGCACAGTTTGTAAGTTTAGGAGTTCTTCTGTGAATGTTCCTGTCACTTGTCTGGAATGTTAAGTATTGCAACGGTTACACATTTCTCACGACAGTTACAGCTCTGAAGTTTTCTCCAAAGAAGGAGTAGAGAAATTTAGGTGTATAACAGCCAATTTTTGCCCAAAGCTCTGGTCTTTCCTCCTTTCTGTTTAAAAGAGAAATAGCAATAGCAAATGTGACTTGAAAACAGCAGATGAATAACATAACTTAAAAGTAGAATTCCTATTTTTGTAATTCCACAACTTAAAATGGAAAACTGCAATGGCCCTTTTCCATTTTTAAGATAGAAAGGAGTAGGAAAGTCCTTCCTCTCTAAACAGCTACCTGCAGCAGTTGTTCCAAAATTGCAGTAGCCATAAATCATTGACATCTGTCTGTTTTCCTCATGGCACAAGAACGTAGCAGACACCAACCTGACTGGAACAGCGATCCATCCCACCTGGTGCTCTGGGTCCAGCCATGGCTGGACACCTCTGGAAAAAAACAAAACCAAACCCAAAGTCTCCCTTTATACCCTGACTGCTTATCCACCCTGTGGTTATTTTTGGTTCAGAGGGGTTTCTCAGCCCTTTTTGCTTGGCTATTTAGCATCCGTTGGGGAATTTCTTTATCTTGTGCATGTCCAGTCTCCCCTTCCACTCCCTGTGCAGCCATAGCATTCTTTCAATCTACATTAAAAATATGGATCATTTTCCTCATTTTGAACCCGGCTCTACCTTCATTTGTGGGTCGCTAGTTTTAGGACCAGAAGAGATGACTAACAGCCAGTTCCAGTCTGCCTGCTCGATGCCGTAAGATTTGATAGGCTTTTGTCATTCCCTGTGAGATGTCTCACGGGAGCCGTTACATAACTTTCATCTTATTTTTGCCCCTTGCTGAACCTTTTTCAGTTCTATAAGAAAGTCTTTTTGCAAGGTTGAGAGACCAGAACTGCACATACTATTTAAAAGTGTAGATAGGTGGGCAAAAAATTGATTTGATTGCAATATTTGTGTTTTATGGTTTGGTCGCTATTCTTTCTTTAATAATTCCTGGAATTGGTTTGCTTTTTTTGCATTATTCCAAACACTCTACCAATAATTTAATGAAGCTGTGAATCAAAACACTGATGTATTTCTGAGAAATATTGATGAGTTGAGAGCACATTATATATATATATGAAGCTGAGGTTGCTTTTCCCCAAGACATAAATTGCTTTTTGTTTACTTACATTTAATTTTATTTGCTGGCTTTATTGTCCAGTTAGTCTCATTAGGGACTTCTGTGATTCTGTGCAGTTTGCTGTTATCCTTAGTATCGTAAAATCACCCTCTAGCATCAGCAAACTTGCAAGTCACCAAAACTGATGTCTTGACACGAGTGCACTGCTTGCTCTGGCCTTCTGGAATCCTGTGGTTAATGGATTATGGTTTTGGAATTATTCAGCAAGAGACATCATTTTAGAGTGCTTGTGCAGCTTGCAGGCTGAAAGTTTGAGCTGCGGACATTGTAACTGTAGAGAGCTCTTGTCCCTTAGTATGTAGCTTTTTTTGTATCCCAGTCATGAAGCCGTTGGTGTCTTTGCTGTACTTTGAGAGGCTGCATTTCAGAATCTTTTTTTTCATAGTTCTGACTTTTGGGACTCTGTAAGTGACCCAAAAATGTCATTCCCTAATTATTTGGGCAAAAGTTGTCAGCCTAAATATATCAAAACAAATGAACTTGTACAAGTAGAGAGTGAAAGTGTACTGACTCCATTGTTCTTGGATGTGAATATTTCTGTTTTTCTCTCTATGATGGGTATTTGATGTTTTAAAATGCTTAATATCCTTACATTTGAGGGATCAGTTGTTTCTGTTTTTCTGGAAATCTGAAAAAATAATTCTAAGATTATGTATAATTTTCTTAATAATTTACACTTTTTAAATAGATAAAACTGCTTAATACCCCTTAATGACTTTGTTTTTTCAACCAAAGGCAAAAGGCTAAAACCTTCTTTGCTGCTTAACCCTTTCTCACCTTAGAGGCACAGAGAACTGGTTTTTATATTATTCTAATTGAGCTTTACTTTTGTGACAGCAATATTAGCATAAATAAGCATATTAAATAATGGATGAAATTAAAATAATCACAGTAGGAAAAAGTACACACACACACACCCCTTTGGTTTCCAGGTTTCTAAAGAGTACGTAAGAGTAACCCTGAAAGCATTTCATGTTGGCAGGGTGGATGTATCATATCAGTTTACAGTAAAGAGCAGAGCCATGCTATTGGGCAAAACACTTTTAAATTATTATTTATGGCATTGTATTTGCAGCTGGTATAAAATGCAGCACTGGTTTCACATGCCTCCACCAGAGCAAGGAGAGCCCGCTCCTGAACAAGATTCCCTTTTGTTTCCTGTACTATGTGTGCTCTGGAAAGAGAGACGGCTGGGAAAGGGTACAGGTTAGAGCGAATAGTTACATTTCAGTTTAGGAATGCAGTCTTTCTATCTGATATTTTGGGCTTGTTTTGGCTTTTTTCCATCCTGATTAATTTTACAATTGATAATGTAGTGCTAGCATTAATCAAATGTTTTCCAGTAATATCTTGTGTCTGTTGATAGATGAGTATTTTGTTTAGTAGTGTGATATGAGGGACCTGTCTCTCTTGACTGTCTTGTGGAGTTACTACTCTTAATTCCACTGAAACTTTTTAGTGTTAAACTTCTACTTCACTTCCCCCCGCCTTCTTTTTTGAGATGTGAGGATGTGTGTGTAAAGGGAAAGAAGTCTTCAGTAATTCAGTCTTTCTCCCTAAGGTAAAATATAAACTGCAGTGTTAGATTCAGTATTTGCTTTTTAAAACAATAGTGAAATAATAGTGTAACTCTCATTTGAATTATTAGCGTTCTGTGTTAATGTTCAGAAAGCTTCGTTTGGCTAGTGAAGATTTTATTTTTTATTTTAAAATTTAGTGTTGGGCAGAGACGAACTTACTATTGGTTCCTAATACTCTGGTGTTCTTTAGAAGCATATGGGTATTATCTGTGGTATCTGCCTGTTGAGAAACTGTGAAGGAGGGCTTTTTGCATTTATGATTCAACAATATTGATGTCTTCTGTTTTCAGTGCTGAAACCTCATCCTCTTCTTCCTACCTGGAAAAGGGGAGAAGTTGGTGCTGAGAGGTCCTAAATTGACTTTAGGAGCCTGAGTGAGCAGCTGCTTTTAGAACCTGTAATGCTAATTCATGTCTTGTCCTTGTTTTAAATTAAGTTGGACTCATTTGTATACTTCAGTTTTTAAAGTGTAATTATACAATCTCCTTTCTGTGGAAGTAACTACTAGAGCTTATTTTCACTGGAAAAACAGGAGCAGCGGTACCTAACCCTGCCTGTCCTCTAAGTATCTTTGAAGTTTCTGCAAAGGTGGTTCTACCTTTCAGTTTCAGTAAATCACAAGTGGTGTTTTTCAGAGTCGATGTATGGGTAATGCTGTGATGAAACATGAGGATTATAATTAGTTTGTTTAGTTTCACTTATTTATATCACTTTGCTCCATGGTGGCAGTTCTTGCAGCAAATACCATTGCAAATTTTCAGAAACATTTCTAAAACACGCACTTTTTGCAAATCCGTTGCGGATGGAAAACATTTGACTTCACACAGTCTTTTGTCACTGATGACCTCTGTGATGTATTTGTAAGAGCATAAATGGTTTGTACTGTAAAAGCTAAGGTTAGTCTGCCCTTTTGGAGATTTTACATCCAGTAGGTCATGTTACTTGTGTGACATGCTATAATAAACAGATCTCAAATATATTCTTCTTTTGCTGTGCATGTGAAGATCATGTGTGCAGTGTGTACCTGGCCTATTGTAAGGTGTGTCAGACTTGAATGTGCTCTGAGGACTTGATAAATGGGTATTGCAAGTGGCTGTTGCTGGATGTCGGCAGGCCGCCAGCTGGATGTACTGCTTTATCAAGACTGACAGGCAGGGTTGTCAAGCTCTGCCCAAATGTTTGATAGTTGTGTCATGGCCAGTACCATAAACTTCATTAGAGCACTGGTTTACTAGCTTCATGAGCTGTCAAAACGCCATGGTTCTGATTTACTGGATTTGTTGCAAAAGTATAGGGTTTTTTTTTTCTTGGTAGTTTCTTAGGTGTAGTTAGCTTCACAACAAACTGTGCCCTGAAATTTGATTACTTCTCAAACATGCTATGGACAACTTTTTTATGTGGGCTGTAGAATATCAAAAATATCATTCAATAGTAATGATGCCTCTTATACTAAACAGTTCTGTCCTTTTGGGGATTTTCACTTTTAGTTGTCAGTTGAATAAGATTAAAAGCACAAGTAAGTGTACAATTCATGAACATGAAAAAGGCAAGTGTGGCAACTTGGTCCTACCTGTAAACATTAGAATCTGCTTCTGGAATCTAGTAGGCAGTTGTAGCACTTAAAATTATGTATGTATAGCAAACATAGCATCATGGGGCTTTTCTGGTTTGGGTTTTGGTTTTCTTAGGAGTGTCTCATTTCAAATTATATCTCAGTTATTTAATCTTCTGTGAAGGCGTTCTGATTATTAGTAGCCATATGGCAGGACTGGTGCATTTTTGACATTCTGATGATGAAACTGCAACAGCAAACAAAATTTTCTGTGTCTGTTCATGCCAGCTTTCAGAGCTGAAAGATATCTGGAACCTATAAACAAATATTTTCAGTGTCTTAAAATGAAACTTCCCGTTGCTTCTGTTAACAGCACTTTGGGATCTGAAGAGGCAAAACTCCTGGAGTTTTACTGACTTTGATGGAAGGAGTACTTGAAATACACTTGTGGGCAGCTGAGGTAGTGATGGGGAGTAAGGAGTGTGTATAAGTGCATGGTGTAAATTTTTCTAGCTGAAATGAATTAATACTCCTAATCATTGTGGTTTTGTGTCACACATCTCATGCACTCAGTGATCAGTTGGCTTTAAAATACTTCACTTTATTAGAGATGGATACAGCTAGATGAGTTTCATGTTTCTTATCAGCTGCAGGATATTGGGCTCAGATAAACCTGCTCACTTACTTCCACCCAGAATTTGTAAGACTAAGAGGAGGAAGCTTAACTACCCTCTCAGTCTTCCATCCTGTCTTCTGATTCAGGAGAGATGAAGAAAACAGCTGCCAACTCTCTTTGCAAGAGGGAAGGAGATCCCAATGCATCTGGGAGTTCATGATTCAAAATACAGCTTTTTGCTAGTCTGCCCTTTCTTAGTTTGTCTTCCAGAATTAGCAGTTGTTGTGATAACTGCGATGTTCAGGTCTGATGGAACTGCTCCTCATTTGAGTAATGTCAGCTTTGTTTTCTGGGGTTTTGTTTATTTGCTCATGGCTGGAGTGACAGTATTGACAGTTGTCTGCTGTTTGAGAAAACTTGAAGGCAAGGTAAAGATGTTTAAGTGTTCTGACTCTGGTCTGTGGAGCATGGTGGGGGACTTCTGGTTTCTTCTCAGAGATAACACTAGTCATATTATAATGAGGCTTAAGTTTTGTAAAATACCAAGTGTTTATTAACATGATTTTTAATAATAAATGGTTTCAGGGAATCTGAATATTTCAACTTCCTTACATTGCTATAAAATACTTTTTTTCTCTGCAGCTACTATTCCTCTCTCAGTACTTTAGTTACCAATCTGGTGGTAATCTTTTCTCAGATCCAGTGTTGTTGGTAGTCAGGCTGTTGCCTGAATACTCCCACAGTATTTTCCTTCCCACAGTCAGAAATAAAGAACATTGCTGCCCTAATAAGCCTTTCTTCTGCTAGCTAGTGAGTGAACTCAGCAACGTGGGTCACTTATAAAATATCCTCGGTTCAGTTCCATTTGTGGAAAGAGGACTGAAAAAAATATTATCATTTGTAGTAGAGCTGTAGGAAGTCCTTAGTTCTTGGTAGGAATTCCTTTGAAAAAACATATGTCAGTCACATGCATTCTGTTTGGCTCTAATTTATGGTCTTTACTGGACTTCTGGTCTTAAATAGAGCATTATCAAAAAAGACATTGCTTTTCATTTGTATTTTATATTTAAAATGTCTGTCTTTCTGCTTGTAGATTTGTTTGTAAATGCATCATAAACAGACAGCCCAGAATGAAGAAAGCAAGCAGGAGTGTTGGCTCAGTGCCCAAAGTGCCTGGAGTAAATAAAACTCAAACAACTGAAAAAGCCAAACCAGAAAACGGCTCCTCAGTGTCTGCAGTAACAAAACTCTCCAAAACTGGGACGTCAGCCTCTCTTTTGAAGGTACTAACCAATAGCATGTTTTGTTCATTTATATTTTTTATAAGAAGGCTTTAAAAAGAGTAAAATTTTAAGGCATATCTTTAATGCAGCTTAGACTAGAGGTTTGTTCATGAGTAATTGAAGGGAATTTGTACAGCTACACAGCAGTGGGAAGGGTGATAGGACCTTGTGTGACATTCCTGCTGTATGTTTCTGTATTGCAATGTGTGATGTGATGGAAAGCAATATACTTTGCAGAACTTGCCTGTCGTGCAAAGGGAGTAGAGTGGAAGTTGCTTTCTGATGAATGTTATTAGTAGTTTCATGTGTTTCGCTTGAATGGCTTGTCACTGACTAATGGGACTTTTAAGCTGCTAATTCTGAAAAAAAGAACTAATGGGGTATCTAACATGAGAAACTTTTTGATATTGGTGATCCATGTCAGGTCAGTGCAGTTGTATTCTTCTACTGCTTTGGCCTTTTCTTTGTGTGAAGTACTGCTTGAGCTGAATTTTCACAAGTTGATTCTTGCTTCTTGAACAAGTTCAAAGGTAGAGGTTTTCTCTTATATTAGCAAAACAGGGCAATAGATCTAGGAGTGTATGGTTTTCCACAACCAAGAAAACTAATGCACACCAAGGTGTGTTGGTGTGAAGTTTTCACCTGGGAGCAAACACATCTGGATTGAATGGATTGTATGAGCCTGCCTGGTCTGCCTCCCTCTCCTGGCATGGACACATGGCTGGACCCACCTCCTTTTGCTTTTCTGCAGCCCAGTATGCAGAGCTGTGACACTGCTCCTGCCCTGGAGCAAATGAACAGAACAAGGAAAAGGGCTGGTGTCTGCAACTGGGACCTGAACCATTCTCACCTACAGGAAGCCCGATAGGCCATTTAAATAACTGGCAAATAAAGGCCTAAAATTAAAGAAGTGGTAAGGGCTGAGGTCTCTGTAATAGCTATGCAGGATTACTGAAGTCAAAAGGTGTGTTCCCTTTCTCTCCTTGCTTTTCTTTTATGGAAGGGTGGTTAATAATTTTGCTGATGAACTTGTAAGCCAGGTTTCAGCTAGATTTTTCTCCCAGTTCCCCCGCCTTTCCTCTGCCACACAACGTATCCTGCAGTTTTCTTAACTTTAAATAATCTTTTGATGCTTGTTGACACTACTTATTTTGTATTTCTAGAAACCACTCAAAGAATATGGAAACAAAACTCCTTTAAAGTTTGCTTACCAAGTTTCTTATGTCATACCTCTCATTGAGATGAGAGGAGGAGGATGGTGATCTAATACTGAAGAAATTTGACCCAGTATGCTTTCACAATTTTACTTGTATTAGTAGTACTTCTGGCTGTGTTTGGGTGTAGGATAATAAGTTATGACAATTGTATGTTTGAAAATTTTTCTCATAATTACTAAGACTTATCTCACCTTTATGTTACAGCCAGGCTTACTCATTCAGTTGGATGTCTTTTACTTGTTCAGCTGCTGTTGTGCCAACTATGTGACTTAATAACAATGATGAATCTTGTGTTCTTTGATTTTTCCATACTTATACAACAAAGATGGTTGTGATTTTTTTTAGCGATACAGGCAAATTACATTTATAATTACTGGCTTGGAAGAAGTATCAGTAACAAGTTGTATTATTTTAAAACCATATTTTATATAGTTTTATATTTGATCTTGTTGATGAAGCATTTGGCACATTGTTTTCTTCACAGTGACTGTAGCATCTCCCTTAGACTTGCTAAATCAGTGTGTATATTAAGAATTTATTAAATAACTTCAGTTGCAACAACTTGCTGATTTATTTGGTCTTCAGAGTGTGCATAGAGATACAGAAAACTTTGAGATGGGTATTGGAGAGGCCACTATTAAGGAGTAAAAATCTACACTTACAGTATAGTAATAATGTTGCAAAATGGAAAATTGCTTTGTAATTATAGTACAGTTTTTTTCCTATCCCCTTCATGGTAGAATCATAGTCTAGTCTTCAGCTTTGGGTGAGCTTCTCTCACTGTGCATTGTTCCTCTTTTTTTGTGGTGTTTTCAAAGCGTGTGGACAATGAGCACAGGAAGAAAATGTGAGACCCACCCTTCTGTACAGCTGAACACTGTTCCAGAAATTGGTCTGTCTGCTTCAGAATGCCTTTTGGATGGTTACTACTATGTAGGTTTTTGGCTCCCACTTTGCCCAGGACTTCTGTAAATGTTCAGTAACTCCCCCCACCAATTATTACAGCAGGTTAGCTGCCAGTTGTTAATCTGTCAAAAAATACTCTGCAAATAACAGTGTGTTCTTATTTTTTTTTAAGATCATTGTTTTTTGACTTCTTTAGCTACCAAGCTTGTGATCATGTTAACACTCACAACTGTAATTAGATGGCAACTGTACTTCATACAAATGAATTGCAAAATACAGTGTCCCTGAGAAGCCAAGACTTGGTCACCAGTATTTGAATATTAAAAATGAGAATGTGTTTTCAGTATTCATGTGTCTAGGCTTCAGTATTCTGTTTGCAAAATGCAGTAACTTAATTATAAATTGTTGTGAAGCTTGGTGTTTGAAGCACTCAAATGCAACAACAGCAAGCATCAAAGAAAATCCCACATAGAAATAATTAGATATATTTATAAAGGGATTTGAATGGGGTGCAGTAAATAGGATATACATGTTGAGAAACTAAGATGAAATTGTTTGTAGAGGTGATCATTTAAGTTTCATTGCACTGAAAGAAAGGTATGAGGGGAAAATGGAGTATGAATTGTATAATTAGGAAGTGGATTTTATATAAAAAAATAGGTCAGAAAGAATATTTCGAATTATATTTCCTAGGTTTTCCTATTGTAATATAGGGGGTTTAATGCTAAGCAGGATTGTGCTGTTCTCAGTAAATGGGAGAAACAGTTCTCCCTTGAGGAAAAAGCTGTTTAATAAACATACAACACTTATTTTTCTACCATTAAAAATATACACTACAAAAATAATTCTTAAAGTGAAGAATAGTTGTCATTGTGGAACATTAAGAAAAGAGAGCTGCTGGTTTGTAATTTTTCCAAAGCTTTGCTAATGTTCTTTGCCAAGAGTATAGTGTTACAGTTTTGAGAAACTGTTTACTAATTGGCTGCAGAGGAGGTAGTGCCTTCCAACCTAGGCTAGAAATAGTTTATGGGTAAATTGGAGGAAGAATGGCTGTCTTAAATTCCTTTGCTCCGCAAGGACTGGAGATGACTATTGTCAAAGTGTGTATTTTACTTAGATTTGACACCCCCCCCAAGCTGAGTCACATCTTGACCTACTTGGCTTGATAACATGTACTATAAGTATCTAAAAGCTTAAGCTAATTTCCCCCCCTCTTTCAATGGGGTAAAAATGCTGACAGCTAATAGTCCATTTGAACTATCACGTTTGCAGGCTGGTTGGCAGATTCAGTAGCAAAATAGAAAATCACTCTCCCATGCCTTTTTGTAATACCTTGGTTTAGGTGATAGTTGCATCACAAGGTTGCTTCCCCCACACTCTATCCCTATGCCCACAAAATTAGTTTAGATTAAATATGAAATCTGATTAGACGCAGGTTCGTGGAGGATCATCATGCAGTAGTAGTTTGTGCTCAGCTCTTCCCCTCTGCACAAGTAGTGTGGGCTTTTTTGTTTTCCTCTTGGTATTTCCATTATATCCGCTGTTTTGTGTGGCTGTGACATAGATCAAGGAACTGATCTGGCTCCTGGGAGGAAGGAGCCTTTTGAAAAGGCTTCAGTTTACACAGAGCAGTGTGTAAGCACATGGAGAAGAGCAGGACAGAACAGTGGCTTTTTCATAGCAGAAGAGCCAGCTTAGATGCACATCATATGAGAGTCTCAGAATAATGTGTTTTCTTCCAGCCTTTTATAAACCTTTTTAGAAGGCTATACCATTTCCTGTGTGATTCGATGTAAACATTGTTCTAGAGAATTTTACCCTTACAAATACCTGCTTCTCACTAAATTACATGTTTCTAACAACTGCATGCAGAACAAATACATTCTCTTCCCAAGCTTCCTTTTGTTTTGCAGCTACTCTTTTTCGTAAATGACACAAATCCCATCCATGCCCTTTCCACAATATCATGATCAGTTTTCCTAACTGTTCTGAAATACACATTTGCAAAAAGAAAGTATTTAGAGTGGAGTGACATGCAACTCTTTTTAAATTAAGCAAGTGTACCTTCATTCATAATGTAGACTCGTAATGTCTAGCATATGGGTTTTAACATGAATATGTATGGGAGCCAGAAATTATAAACCTGCAGAATGTGAAAGTCACGATGTAAAGCAACTGATTAATTCTTAAGCCCTACCTTTTAGCTGGGATGCTGGGTGAGACTTCAAATGTTATCCAGCTGAATAATACAGTTACTCGAGGAATGCTGCTAACACAGCTGTTTTCTTTTAATTTTTCTTTCTCTTATAATGGAAAAAACATTTAGCATATTTTATTGTTTCACCATTTGAAAGAGTTGTGAAGCTTGCCAGTTAATACTTAAAAACTTGGTATTTCTAGAGTGTGCTTTATATTCTGCAAGATGTATTTGGTGGTTTAATTATCTAAGAATTGTCTTCATTTTTATGTGTAAGCAAACTCTCAGCCAACATTGAGAAGTGTTCCACTATGTTTTGTTACTATGCTTTCCTTAATTTTTTTTTTTTTTCCTTTGGTATTGGAAGACTAATAATTTTGTCTGGGGGAGAGAAGACTCAGTTTCTGTGGTCACTCCAATGTAAGGAGCTGAAATTCAGTTTCAGCTTACCAACTCTGCACAGTGCATTTCTGCTTGTCAGCATTCTTGCATAGACACATGACTGGTCAAATATGTACTTGTTAAACTGATGGAATCTTTAACAGAAGAAATGTTGCCTATGCAGACTCCTCAGCCAGCTGTCTTAAAGCTGCTTCTTCCCTTCCTTTCAGACTAAGAGTAATGATGACCTCTTAGCGGGGATGGCTGGTGGCGGTGGAGCAACAATGACCAATGGTGTCAAGGCAAAGAAGAGTACTTGTGTATCAGCAGCATCTTCAGCTTCAGGGACCACAATGAACAGCCTGGAAAATAAACCCAAAACTCTTGCAGGTAAATGGATCTATTGATCCTTAGAGACAGTATTTGGATGGCTTTTTATCTTTCTATTATATACTGAGGATTCAGGCTGCCTAATGAAGTGGTCAGTAAGGCCATGGTCAAATCAAACACCTTTTTCATAATTTCCTTTTTGGAGGGTGTTCCTTTTAATTTTTTCAATACTGATTATTCAACTACTATGTAAAACTAGGTAATTAACCTAGAGAATCATAAATTTCTCTAAAATCACTTAATACATCTACAGAAAAATCCATGGCACAAGCGCTGAATCTTTAAGATGTCATTGTTTGCCGCAGTCAACATTTTGGACATTCTGTATTGCTTTATAGAAATAGAGTAAGGGAGCTTTCAGAAACTGTTGAGAAAAGTGAAATTATTTAGTGTGTTATCAATATGGGTGGAAAATAAGTCTTGCCTTCCATTGCTGTGTTTTGGATTTGGTAATACTTGCAAAGCTGTAAAGCATCTGGACATAAAGTAGTAATAATCTGTCCTTGTCTTTATGAAATGAGATGAAAATACAAAAAACCTTAACTTTTGGGTTGGGGAATCATAATATAGAATTCATCACTTTAAAGCTTGTTTTCAAATCTACTAAAAAGAGAGACAAATTTGAACTTGTAAGAATGGTGCTGCTGCAGTTTTTGTGCACTTTATCAGAAGCTGTTGAAGACAGAAAAAAGTAAACTTGTGAATGTTAAATTTTGTCTGTCTCATTTTCAAAATTCTGGTAAAGCATAGCAATTGGTAAAGTTTGTATCAATTAAAATATAACCATACTGATAAATGATTCAAGTTGTATGAATGTTTACTCTAAACATATTTTATGAAATGTATTTACCCGTGTGATTCAGAAAATCAAGCTGATACAAAATACACAATCTTGTATTACAGATACTGTATTTTAAATTAATATTCCTAACTTTCAAAAAACATACAGGTACAAGTTCCACAACTAAGCGTGGCACTTCATCTGGAAATAAAGAGTCAAGCTCTTCCAGAGAAAGAATGCGTGATCGTTCTCGTTTAAGCCAGAGCAAAAAGCTGCCTTTGGCTGGACAGGGGCCCAATGATACGGTACTGGCAAAACGCTCCCGTAGTCGCACCAATCCAGAACTGGATATTCGTATGAGCAAGTCCAAATCAGACAACCAAATCAGTGACAAAGCTGCACTGGAAGCAAAGGTGAATGATCTTTTGACACTAGCAAAAACTAAAGATGTTGAAATCTTGCATCTGAGGAATGAACTAAGAGATATGCGTGCTCAACTGGGACTTAACGAAGATCAACTTGAAGGTGATGAAAAATCTGAAGAAAAAGAGGCCATTGTTGTCCATCAGCCAACTGATGTAGAGTCTACGTTGCTACAGTTACAGGAACAAAACACCGCCATCCGAGAGGAGCTCAACCAGCTGAAGAATGAGAATCGAATGTTAAAAGACAGACTAAATGCATTAGGCTTTTCTTTGGAACAAAGGCTGGACAACTCTGAAAAACTCTTTGGCTACCAGTCTTTGAGTCCAGAGATTACAGCTGGCAACCACAGTGATGGTGGTGGTACTCTGACATCTTCAGTGGAAGGTTCTGCTCCTGGATCAATGGAAGATTTGTTAAGTCAGGATGAAAACACTTTGATGGATAACCAGCATAGTAATTCCATGGATAATTTAGACAGTGAGTGCAGTGAAGTTTATCAGCCACTCACATCAAGCGATGATGCCTTAGATGCTCCATCATCTTCAGAGTCTGAAGGAGTACCAAGCATAGAAAGATCTAGGAAGGGAAGCAGTGGCAATGCAAGTGAAGTGTCCGTAGCTTGTCTGACAGAACGGATACATCAGATGGAAGAGAATCAACACAGCACAGCTGAAGAGCTTCAAGCCACCCTTCAAGAGCTTGCAGATTTGCAGCAAATAACACAAGAGCTAAACAGTGAGAATGAAAGACTTGGTGAGGAAAAAGTAATCCTTATGGAATCTTTGTGCCAGCAAAGTGACAAGTTAGAGCACTTCAGCCGCCAGATTGAGTATTTCCGGTCCCTTTTAGATGAACACCATATTTCATATGTGATTGATGAAGATATGAAAAGTGGTCGCTACATGGAGTTAGAGCAACGTTATATGGACCTCGCAGAGAACGCTCGGTTTGAGCGAGAGCAGCTGTTAGGTGTTCAGCAGCACTTGAGCAACACTTTGAAGATGGCAGAACAAGACAACAAGGAGGCCCAAGAAATGATAGGGGCATTAAAAGAACGAAATCACCACATGGAACGGATTATTGAGTCAGAGCAGAAAAGCAAAACAGCGATAGCATCTACCTTAGAGGAGTACAAAGCCACAGTAGCCAGTGACCAGATTGAGATGAACAGGCTGAAAGCTCAGTTAGAGCATGAAAAGCAGAAAGTTGCTGAGTTGTATTCTATACACAACTCTGGAGATAAATCAGATATCCAAGATTTGCTGGAGAGTGTCAGGCTGGATAAAGAAAAAGCAGAGACACTGGCCAGTAGTCTACAAGAAGAGCTGGCACACACTCGCAATGATGCCAATCGATTGCAAGATGCCATTGCTAAGGTAGTGCTTAAACCAAACTGTTGTATTTTAACATCCCATATACACCATGACTTACTGTAGGTCACTGCAGTTCTTTTAGAAGTAAAGGATTAATTATGAGGCTAATCAGATTGCAGTAGTGTTAGGATTGCTTCTTTACCTCTATTAGGAAAATGACAGAGACCTTTTAAAAAATTACATGGATACATTCAGGCACAGGATGACTGTCATGTTACTTTAAAATACTGGTATTTAAACTCCACAACTTATTTCAAGGGAAAACTTACACAGTGTGTAAGATGCTCTCTGAATTTTGTGTTTACATTGCACGCCCTCTGCAAGAGTTTCTAGGAGTTAGAGCCAAACTGGTGGAATGGGGATGTTGCTGAGAGAGTATAGGGAGTCAAAGTCTGAAGTCATAACTCAGCTATGGATGGCTTGGAGGACCTTTCACAACCAAAGCCAACCATTTTAATAAGCTTTTAAACAGTTATTATTAATTATGGCAAATACACTTAGGTTGCTTACTAATGATCCACTCAGGAGCAGCTTGTGTTGCCTAGGTTTTGGATCGAAATGTATATTTCTAATTCTAGAACAGCTATTTTGACTCAAATATGATGAATTTGTCCAGTAAACATATCTAGTAAAAGTTTACCCTAATTTGATATAAAAGTAAAGATAACAAAATGTATTTAACTTTAAGTGTGCATGTAAAGGTATATCTTTCTGATAAGAAAATTAATGCCAGATTTCATATATCTGAACTATATATTAGTTGCAAACCCACATGTTAGTCATGGTCACCAGCCAGTTAGACTCAATGTTAACTTGGGAGGAAATAAAATAATAATATAATTTTAATAATTAAAATTGTGTAGCACTAACTAACTAAATAAAAAGTCCACTGAAACACATTATATAAAGCAGGGCATTTGGTCCATTAAAACTGGTTCCTGACTGTTGACCCACCCTAAGCCATAACCTAATTTGTCTTGTTTTTCAGCCACCCTGTTTTTGTTGTTGGGTTGTTACTGTGTCTCTGATCCCAGCTTGTTACTTAGGTTGCAGTTTCATGAGGCAGCATAAAATAGTCTCTCTGCCTCTGAAAGGGAGAAGTCTACTACCTCTTCCTTTCTGTGTTTTTTTTGTGTTTTTTTTTTTTTTCTTTAAATACAGTTCAATGGCTTGTAAGAGTCCTCTGGGAACTGCTTCAACTCACTAACATGTCTCACACAAAACTGTGAATCCTGCAACTTGGTTAAGGAAATGAATCATCTCACAGCTCCACCAAGCACTAAAATTGATGCACAGAAGAGAGCAGACTTTTTTTTTTTTTTTTTTTCTTCTTGGCAAGAGGAGAAAAGGGTGAAGAGTTGTCCCTGTTGTCCCCCCCCTTTTCTCTTGCAGCTAGATGTTAAACTGGATCAGCTGCTCGTGAAATCACAGCCTTGGTACTATGGTGTTGCTTCACTTGAATACAGGATACTGCTGTTAGAACAGCTGGGGAATGCTCATGTATTGAGCTTGGGAATAGAAGAGTTTAACTCTGGCTGAGTTACGCTTGACTTCTTGTCCCATACTTTTCTTATGGCTACATAAATATATTCTACATGTTGTAGTTCTGAAACTAAAAGCATGTATTAAAATCCAACTGATTTAGTTATGATAAGATACATTCTATTTCAGGTTGAAGATGAATACCGAGTATTCCAAGAAGAAGCCAAGAAACAAATTGAGGATCTCAATGTGACTCTAGAAAAACTTCGGACAGAACTAGATGAAAAAGAGACTGAGAGAAGTGACATGAAAGAAACTATTTTTGAGTTGGAGGATGAAGTAGAGCAGCATCGTGCTGTGAAGCTTCATGACAATCTCATTATATCTGATTTGGAGAGTAAGTCTTACTTGTTTCTTCTGTGAGAGAAGTGATAATATAAGAACAGCTGAAATAGAAGATTGGAATAGTGAAAATATTTTCACTTGTTTTTCATATCTCTGAATTCAAGTCAGACTGGGGCTTGCAAAACCCTTGTACATGAGGGGGAAAAAAAAAAAAATCAAGTTCCTTTTCCAGTCCTGGTAGTGGGTTGGTGTGGGAATTAAAACTTGTGAATTGAGGATAAATATTACATCTGATAATGCTGTTTTCAAGTTGGTTTTCTAAGTGGAAGAACATGCAATTTACAGACTTAATAATAGCGTGCACATTGTGTATTTTGAGGCTGGGTGATGGATTTAGTGTTTTGGTGTTGTTTTGTTTCAGTTTTTTATTTTAAGAATGCTCTTTCTTTCCACCACACAGATATTAAGAGTTACCAGGTAGCTTGAGACTGTTTATAGTTCATGATTTCTCCCACCTGAAGAAAGGTGGTTTAAGTGGAGAAATGCGTGAATGGCGTCCCCAAAAGTTACAAGTGTTAGAGCTGACTTGGCAATATTAATGTGCTATAGATCTCTTTCTGTGTAGATTTGCTCAAGTCATGAAACTGATCTGTGAACCTAGAAATGGACAAACTTCAGGCAAGGCAGAATAAAACTTGATCTGTTGACTCTTGCAACCATACAAGAAATGTTTGAGGCTGATAATGAAATTCCTGTTTACCATATACTTGTCTAGCTCTCTGTGCCTTAGCTCCCTCTCTGATCTCCGAGACCTGCTCAGACATTCCTACCACAGGCTGGTATTCTGCAATTAGTCATCATCTAAATGAGACCTTGGGCAACTATACCCTGGCAAGCTGTGTTTCCACAGTGCTACTTAGAGAATTCAAGTATCTGCTATTTTTCCATGGTATACAAAGTCTAAACAAGATAGCAAAAATAACCAAAGCATCATCCCTTTTATCAGCAAGGGAAGTATTCATAGAAGACATTTTAAATTTGTATGCTATCAAGAAAAAGTAGTGTCAAGGAAGCTAAATTCAACTGAAGTTCAGTATCTTCAGACATGTGGCGGTCAGCTTGTTTTTCTTAAGCAACCCTTCTTTATCTTGAAAGGCAACCAGTGATTCTCTTTACTAATTGATTTAGGTTCATATTGTACTTCTTTTTTTTTCTGTTCCAAACCCAAAGGTGTTTACTTGGAGATCAGGGGCTGAGGCACATGGTCAGTAAAGTCTTAAAAAGGTTGAACACTTTTCTATTTGCATTGTTTTGTTCTTTAACTGAGATACAGTCATACAGGAGACAGCACCGTAGTCAAATAAATGTTAAAGTACCTGTCTGGTAATACTTAATTATAAGACAGCTCTAATTTTTAGATGCTTCTGCTGTGGGGGTTGCAAACATCTGTGAGATACTTAAACTGGTAAAAATTCAGACATGCAAACTTCTTCCTGGGCATAAATAGTCAACAAAAATTGTGACACTTTTTGTTGCTCATCTCTCTTGAAATAGTTTGGAAAATTCATCTATAACTACCCCGTGGCCTGGTGTGATCCTTCAGGGAAGAAAATCAGTGGTTTAGTTATAGGCAAGAAGGAGAGTGGCATCTAGTGGCGGCAAGAATGGATGGCACTTAAAGAATAGCACAACCTTTGAAAAATAGTTTTCTCTGACCACTTTTAAAGTGGTGTTCATTATGGGTTCATAATTAAACTTTGTACAGGAGTTTCTTGGTGGTTGCCTTTAAGTAGCATCAGCAAAGAGCAGCATCTCAGAAAATCTGTGACTTGCAGCTAATACAGACTACATAGAAGAAAGAATTTTAATAATTTGTATTAAAGTGACAGAAAATCACATCTTAGTAGCAGTGTTATCTTATGCTGATCAGACTTTTGGCCAGTTCTGGTGTTCTGTGAGCCAATGTATAATGCCTGGGGTTTTAAATTAGGAGAATTTAGCCTAGGTTTAGGTATTATAAAGTACTAGTTAGAAGAATGGTGTCTTTTCAGCCTAAATAACTAAGGGTAATAAAGATCCATAAAAGTTTTTTTTAGTGAACTTTTATTTGAGATTTTAAAATATGAGGAAATCTCACCCACCCCTTAATTTACCTAATGGCAAAATTACTGGGTGAATGAAAGTGACAGCAAGAAAAATGATAAATGACAAGTGCTAAGTGATGGAGAATTATCACTTAAAAAATTGACAAAATACAGACTTTGCAGTTAGGAGAAAGATGCTTTGTAGATGAGGTGGTAAGCGTGTGTTCGATTTAATGGTTAATCAACAGTAAATAGTAATGCAGGAATGTGAAACACTCTGTCACTAGGACTTTGGGCGTACTTCATTGTGGACTTCCCAAACACCAAAAAGAAGCAAACCAAACATATAATGAAGCATTTTTCACAGTAATCTGAATATTTAACTGTCACATTTTAGCTGTTTATGTCTGCTTGCAAAAATGGGGTTCTCATTGATGTGGGAAGTAGGATGCAACCTGCATTGATTGAAAACGTCCAGGGTGTTCCTGATGTCCACCCAGATGCCGCAGGAACTGTGGTCAGTGGGAGCTGAGCTCCTTACTGCTCAGATGAGGAGTTTTAAGCACAGTGCTTCTATAGTGTAGCTAAAAAGTCTAAGAAATGTTAAAATGACCTGTGTGTTTGCTACCCTCACTAGTGAGCTGAGGTGAAACGGGCTGTAGTGGGGCGGAGTCTGTAGGGATGGGGTGGGGGCGAGGGGCTGGGCGGGCAGGGCAGGCGGCCGTTGCGCTAGATGGCGTGCTGGTGCTGCTGGGTTTCAGTCCTGGCTGCGGAAGCACTTCACTACTGAGGTAGCCAAGCTGTCACATCGGTTATCTTTGACTAAGGAGGAAAAAATAAACCTATTATTCTCGCAAGCAGTTAATAAGAGTTTGTGGGTTTGGTATTTTTAGAGAACTTTATTGCTTGATTTGCAGAAAATTGGTATTTGTAGGTGAGCTTATCAGTTGTCAGATGTTTCTTCTGAATCCTGAAAAATACTCATTTCATGTTCACTTAGCGCAAGGTACATGTGCTAAACATATCGGTTGTCTTATTCCATAATTACTTAAGTCAGTAAATTTTTTGGACAAGCGTAGGTGAACAAGAAGGTTGATATATCTAATGTTCAGTGAATAAATAGTTCTTTTATGCAACTGACAGCATTGTTTTTTAGTTCTGCTATATCTCATTTTGAAGCGGATCTTGACAGCAATTGTGAAGCTAAATTTTATATTACCATATTTAGGCCTTTTCTACCATACAGTCAGTAATTTTCTAATTGCTAGTACTTTGGGGGGTGGGGTGTGCTGATGTGGGACCCTTAGAAAAAAAAAAAAGAGCTTTCTTGCTGTATATAGACATATTGTTTGAGAGTGCTGAGCTCAAAAGCAAGATCGATAGGCAAATTGCCTGAACTTTGGTATATTTTTATTAGTGCCTCTTCTTTCTATGAGGAAGCTGTAATTCTTAAATTAGCTGTAATGCTGGCAGTACTCTGTGTAAATGTGATTATACTGGGACAGCCATTTCCATCCTAAAAACTGAAATGCTCTTCTAGTATACAGCAAACCAACATAACTAGTATGAAAACTGAGAATGCCTGTTGTGGATTTGCCCATGTCAAGATGACTTGATTTAGTGTTGCTTCTCAGGAATTGTATTGTTGTGTTTTGAAACTACAAATACATAGCTGAATGTTGTCTTTTTTTTTTTTCCTTGTTGGCTCCCCATCGCCCCTGCCAGACTATTGAAATTAAACAATTGAATGCTGATAGTCATATTTATTTCAAAGTGATAAATTCTAATCAACTAGTTATAATTAGAGTTAGCAATACAGAATACAGTGATACTTCTCTAGCAGCCTTACAAAATTCAGGTATCTGCTTCTTCCTCTCACCTCCAGCCATAGTTGTAATGTTTTTCTTTACCATTTTTAGTCTACATTTTCCATAATGTGGTTTTTTACCTTTTAAAAAGCAAGGCCCTGTCAAACTGTGTTTTAAATCAATACAATGTTGTAAAATGTAGACAGAATTGAATCTTGCAGTAAAACACAAGTAGCTTGCTGGTGTGCCATTTTTGATTATCCTGTTCATCCATCAGAGTGGTCTCTTTGTTCTTCACTCACCCTAAACAGCAGTTCCTTTTCCCTTTATCTCAGTCGTATTTTTTTTGTGTATGCTTCTTGAAAGGAGGAGACTGGACTAGAGTAGAAAAAAGTATTTGTCCTACCATAGTGAAAATTGCAGCAAATAGAGGTGGAAAGGGTTTGTTTGTGTTAGAGAAGAGTCACGGGGATTGTGATGATGCAGAAAAGATACCACAAGGCAGCTGTGCAGAGAATTGCTGTCTGTGTACTTATTTTGGCCTCTTGAATTTTCAGGCTGCATTGGTGACACAATGCAAAGAATGGAGTTCATGCTGTAGGAGGTGAAATTGCATATATTAGTCTTAATTTCTCACAGTGTTTCAAATTTAGTTGCAATTCAGTAGTTCTATTCAGGTTATTTGGTGTGGTGGCTTTTGTGGTGGTTTTAGGTTTTTTTTTTTAATCTCTTCTATTGACTGGGGGAGCAGACTGTTTCCAACAACTGCTGTGTTCTGTATTGTTTATAGTAACTGCAAAATATTCAGACCATTGTGTTTTACTTCAAAGCGTAAATATACTAAAACTTAATGGTGCGCTTCATATCTCACAAAAGCTCAAAACAATGACATTACACAAGCTTTCACTCTGGATGCATTTATAGTTTCTGGTTTGTGGTTATTTTTAGATCAGCGATAGCTTACCTTTAGTAGTAGAGCAAATTTGATAGTTAAAACCACATTTTCTTTCAACTGTCTTTAAAAGAGAAAACATCCTCTAGATTTTGTTTCAAAATACTCCTGGAAGCTCTTTAGAGCATGTTCACTTGCTGTCACTGTTGAAAGTTATCTATTTTTCAGTGGTTTGGTTTTTTTAGCATATGTTTATATGAAAACAGGGTGGGAAGGGGGAGCAACTTTCATAACGTCGACCTAAAGCTGGCGTCTCAGTGCTGACTTCAGCTCAGGCAAGTTATTTATACAGACAAGCTAAAAACTGGGGGGCTTTACTTAAATGTCATGGTATCTTGAGATTTGAGTGGCTTGCTCTGTTAGGCTTATCTTCAAAGCTTAAAGATCAGTTGAATGCATCTTAAAAGGTGTAGTCTTGTAAGGAGGAGGTAAATACAGAAATAACTGCCTAATTTTAGTGTTTCAAGTTTTCTAAGCCTGGAAGTTTATCATGTTTTCAGGCCAACTGATGTTTATATCCTTTTCTGCAAAGAAATTAGCTGTGGCATTAAAAGCCTCTGTGCTTGGGACTGTTGAGGCAAAGCCCAAGAATTTCTTCCTATGAAGAAACCAAAAGGAATTCCATGGCTGAACAACTGAAATGTCCTTAAGAGCGTAGTTGAGACTCTCGCATGTACATATCCGCATATATCAGCTTAAATCTGTTCTTAGCCTCTGCATCTGATTTAAAACATTTTGAAATGCTTACCGTTTTCCATTTAGTCTGCCATAGCCTCATTTTTATTGTTAAAGAAGGCCCTTTGACATAAGACCAGGGTACTGAAGGTACCTGGGCTTACTTGGCCCATGATTTTTACAGTTTGAAAATAGCTACATCATGATGCTATAGAAAGAAAATCATCCCAGAATACAAAGATAGTGAAGTGACACACTAATTAGAAACTTATGCTGTGTTCTTCTTCATTAGTTGCTTAGTTATAAGAATGGAGTAATCAATCACATTGTCCTTGGATACTGAATAAAGTAATGAATGGTAATTGCAGTAGCCAGTCTGTCAGATGCTGCTTGAGGAACTGATGGTGCTCAGGCTGCATACCCTCTTATGTAGCTGCTGACAGATATAAGGGACTATCTCTTTCATAGATTGCCTGTCCCTTTGCTGTAAATATAGCTTGTTTCAACTTCAGATAGTAGCTTGATAGGCAAGAATGTAAGATTCTTAAGGATGCAAGTAGAATCTTACCCTTGTTGAAGGCATGGCTGTGGGTGTTACATCAGCTGCTTTGTGGCAGGCAGTAAATTGTGAATCAAAAGGTGTTGTGAAGCTGCAGCTTATGTTTGAAGAGGGAAAACCTTCAGATGTCCATGTTTTTAGGATCCTTACATGTTACATTACCTACCTTGTTCATTTGCTCTTTGTTACTGCTTTGTCATTTTACTGTTGTGAAGGGTAGAGAAGAGACTGGGATTTGTACGAGAATTGAGTTTGCTTGTGCTACTCCCTTCATCGGTCATAGCAAAGCATGTACCTATTGACAATGTCTGTCAAATTATTTCTGCGTGTACTGTTTTTCTCTGAATAGCTTTGATTATAAAGAGGTATTTCTGAGTAAATTTTTAAAAACATTCGCAGCTTGAGTAACTTTTTTTTTTTCTTTAAGCAAGTAGATCCCTGACTAAAATCTTACAGATAATTTGACTTTCTTTTCAGACACGGTTAAAAAACTTCAGGACCAAAAGCATGACATGGAAAGAGAGATAAAGAATCTTCACAGGAGACTCCGGGTAGGTTAAAAACTAAAAACCCAGTAAGTTGTAAACTTGGAATGTCGCAAGACCTGCATGTGAAATTGTGAAAAGGTAATATGATGAGATGTAATACTATTAAAATAAATATTTCTGAGTGGCACAGAGATGTGGTGCTGGGATTGGGAGAAAATGCTCCGGTGTCTTCTCATGCATAGTTTAATTTTATTTTTATCCCTTCCACTTTGAACATTTTCTTTGTTTCTAGAAAAATTCACAACCTTTGCAGTCTAGTTATTTCCAGCAAAATTTCTTCAATTTAGTTTTTAACTTAGGTTGTGCCTAATGCCTGAGATGAGGGCAAACTGTTGCCTGTAACGGCACTGGGAAACTAGGAATAATAAGGATAATTTTTATTTTTAACTTCAAAATTTTTACTGTTGCGTTAAGTTTAAAGTTTTGTTTCCTAACAGGAGGAGTCAGCAGAATGGCGTCAGTTCCAAGCTGATCTACAGACTGCAGTGGTTATAGCAAATGATATAAAGTCTGAGGCCCAGGAAGAGATAGGAGACCTGAAGCGTAGATTACATGAAGCTCAGGAGAAAAATGAGAAGCTCACTAAAGAGCTGGAAGAAATAAAGTCACGCAAGTATGCAAAAGACAACAGAGATATTGTGTCTTATGGTGGGGGTACAATTTTGGAAATCCAGTATGTTGCTGTTGAGTTCATAAATCCCCTCACTGTAAGGATCTGTATTTTTAACAAGCTGCTTTACACAGGCTTTCAGGGGCTGAAATAGGTAAACGTAAAACCAATACTTGTTTCTTTATACCGTATACTTAATGCATTCAAGAATAACCAGTTTGACTTTTTTGCAAAACCAGGTTGAAGGGGAGGATTTCTACTGACCATCTAGAGATGATTTAACTATCCTCAGTGTGAAAAACAAGCTATTCTGTACCATCATTAATACCTCTTCTTGGCAGCCAAGGCTTTTGGCGTGGTTAAAATTATTGCTGGATTTTCACCTGAGAAGAAACCTTCATCTAATTCTGCATATAGCTTGTATTGTTTTCTCTCCACTGATAATTGTTTCTGGAAATAATTAGAGATGCTTTGCGTACATTTTTAACACAAACACAATTCAAACTATGATGTATTGTGGCTTGAATTAGGTGCTACAGTTATTTAGAAACTGAATGTTAGGTCTTTCAGAAGTATTAAAGCTTTTAAATCCTTAGAACAGGAACATCTTGGACAGCACCTTTTTTATCCTGACTACATTGACTCCAGAGATTGAATACACCTATAGCTTACAATTACAGCCATCATGTTTGTGACGCGTATATATTAAATGTTTTTTTTCCACATGAGCGAGTGTTTTATAGGATACATGACATTTAACCCAGCATCCCATAGGATAGGAGATAATGCAGCCTATGACTTGGGGAAAAGCTGATGGTAGGAAGAGCAGACTGGTTACACTGAAAATCTGAAGGTAGATCACCAAATGAAGTAATAGGAATGATTTTTACTAAAACATTTCAGCTACAATTGTAATTGTTCAGCTATTGCTTGCAAGTGAATCTTTGCACTTTTGTAGGCAGAATTGGCTTGCTGATTCCAGTCAGTATATTAATTATTATCTATACACAAGCATCTTTTGGGCATTTGATTCACTGCAGACGAAGAACAAAGAGGCAACAACCAGTGTAGCTGCTGTATTGCAGGAAAGACTATAATAGTGTTTGAAGGAAAATCATTCAGTATTTAACTGTTGCAAACTGTAGAAAATAAATTGCCTTAAACAATTATTGTGTTATGAGTAACACTGAATAAAATAACCACCATAAATATTCTGTACTAAAAAAGCTAAATTTTCCTTCAAAACTGATTCATACGCTGCCTAAGGGCGTATACCAGAAATTTATGTTTACCTCCTTGGAATTCATTTAAATTGTTTTCTCTTTATGCAAGAGTGGAAAAAAAGTAAAATTCCCCTCTAGCTTATTATTTTCAAGTGAAATGGTGAAATACTTAAGACTCAATTCTTTCCATCCATGTGTATGTGTGTGAGAGATAGGAGTAGAAATAAAGCCTTTAATCAAGTATTGATTTGATAGAATTTTCACGTGGTGCTTAAGCTCTCTTGCTGACAAATAGCAAGAACTTAGTGGTAATTTAGGTTGATAGTATCTTTCTAAATTACAGTGGAAAGAAAATTAAGTTAATGTAATGACTGATTTGGACCATAGATTTTAATTTCCTTCAAATCTGTGTTGATTTTTTTTAAGACTTTGCATGTTAAAGTGTTTTTGAAATGCCTTAAATGGGGTGCATATTGATTTCAGGCAGGAAGAGGAACGTGGCCGAGTGTACAATTACATGAATGCGGTAGAGAGAGATTTGGCAGCTCTGAGACAAGGAATGGGCCTGAGTCGCAGATCATCCACCTCCTCAGAGCCAACTCCTACTGTAAAAACACTCATCAAGTCATTTGACAGTGCCTCGCAAGGTAATTATTTTCAGCCGGTGTAGAAGCTGTACGAAGTTATGGTTTTGCATATGTCGACATAAAACCACTTCAAGTGGTTTAGCTAATTCAAAGGTAAGTTGTTTTACTCTACTGTCATGACCTATAAGTGATGACTGAAACAAACCAACCTAAACCAGATTGTGTAACAGATCACTCACTGCGGTTAAGTGCAAGCATCCTTTTTTTGTTTGTGTTGTCATTATTTTTTCTTCACTGTTGCATTGCCAGTGACTCATATGCTAGCTGCTTTGATTCAATGCTCCCATATATTAGAAATACATAAACACGTGTTACACACGTAGCAGGAAGCATAGCTGATTTCAGCCTGATTATTAAAACATGATCTTAATGTGCCAACTTAAGCATTCTGAAAGTCATGTAATAGCTAGAGCTGAATTTGTTTGGGTTTTTTTAATAACTGACATTCTTATAGACAAAGTGCTGATGAATGTTAAAAATAGAAGTCTAACCAGTATCATCTATTAAAAGATATAGGGAATGTTTTCTAAAATTAAAAAGATCTCACTGTTAAGACACTGGTTTTTACTGTAATTCTCTGACTGTGGAAACAGATGCAGTTGTCCTTCTCTGTACATGAGTAGAATAAGGAATCCAAGTAATTATCCTGAAATGAGAAACACTTGAGTTTTAGCTTTAACTGCATATAAGGCTTTGTATGGATTAAAACATTTTACTCACCAGGCCTTTTGGCTTTGAATTGCATTTACAGTAATGTCACTGTAAGTCTCTGATGTAAAAAGGCTTGGCTGGAAGTAGACTGCATTACCAGACAGATTCAAAGTACTGTACTGTGCATGGCAAATTGTATTTAATTGCTTATAACCTGAATATTTGTTAAGGTAAAGAAGCACCTCTGCGTTATTTGGCAGTTCTGTAAATGGTTCTATTTCCACACTTTGTTCATAGGTATTCACAAATTTTTGCTTTCTTAGTGTTGATTTCAAAGGATTTTTTTTTAATGTAAAGGTGTTTTCTTGTCAGAGTTTGGTAAAATTTTGTACCTCTGCCTTCTTTTTAATCTTTTATTTAAGGCTTCTATCTGCCTTCTTCTGCAGCATTCATGTCTAATCATGTTTTGAAATAATCACTTGACTGAATCACCAACGCAGTATTTGTCAGGTTTCATACACTTCTAAACATGATTTTTAATCCCAAAATTTGAGGGACTGTCATAATATGGACTTTGGAAAGGAGAAAGGACAAGGAGGTGATACATGTTTTCTGTCACATCTTACTGGCAGGCCCAGGAGCCTGCTATCATCTCTTTAATTATCTGTAGATCAGAGAACTGGCGATGCCATCATTTCCATCAGCCAGGGTAATAGTATCCTGCACCTTAGCCTTGTCCACCCCCAGAAAACTTAGTTTTTACCATGGATGATATATTCAAGACAGAAAATGAATGTAATTACAGGGGAGTAAATGTGTAGGCATATTTTTAAATGATTTGCAGTCAGTTACTAATTGAAATTCTGAAAGGTGTGATCTGGTAAAACTAGTAATGTAAAGTACGAGGCAAGAGTTTGCTACAACAGCTGATCTTCTGCAAAGCAGTGCAATGCTCATGATGGCTTCCTTTCTGTGTTTCTACCAGTTCCAAGCCCTGCTGCTGCCACAATTCCTCGTACTCCCCTCAGCCCAAGTCCCATGAAAACTCCCCCAGCTGCTGCTGTATCTCCTATGCAGGTGGGTGCTTCATGACTGCACTTAATCCTTCTTTGTAAGAAGCACATGTGATGCTACAGGTGGCAATATACAAAAATTGGCTGACTTTGTGAGGACGTAATGATAAAATGTTGCCCCAGGTAAGTAATTACTACAATGTTTAGTCAAACAAAAGAGTCTTTCACTAAGAAACATGTTGTAAATATGAGATTTGGCATAATTTGGAAGTTCTTGTTAAATATTCCTAACCCTTACTATTACTGTGCTGCTGAGAAGCACAGGAGGAAAATTATATCTGCATTCCTTGGTGGTGCTGTTTGTCAGTTTAGTCCTGTGTCTGGCATGGAAACAGCAGTAATCCCCTTTAGGCAATGGACTCAGATCTGTGCAGAGTCTGTCAGCAATGATCGGTACAAATGTATCCCATGTTGCCTGGGCTTTCAATAGCAGACCTGACCAGAGAGGAATGAAATCATTGTGAATTGATAATCTTTGTTCCTTTTGTACTGACTGAGGGTTTGACCAGTTGGTCAAATACTCTCCTGTGCCTTTGGAAGCACTGTCTGTTTGTTCTGCCGCTACAAGAGCATAGAGATGCTGAGATTGCATCATTGGTACTCTAATGCTCAGCTTTATAGAGCACTGCTGGTTCTGTTACCTCACTGGCTATGTGAAGTGAGATTTTGGCAAAAGCCAACAAGTTTAAGGACAAAGCAGATGGGACCAGATTCTCAAGGAAAAAACAAAGAACATAGTATATGTTCTGCTCCTTTAATGTCGGTAATATTCCTGTTGCCTTCGAGATGTTACTTACCAGAAGTACCAAAACTTGACTTTTGCTATAGGTCAGCATAATGTTTTGGTAACAAATCCTCTTCACGTGAACTGAAGAATCTACATCCACCCTGGCTTTTAGTGTTCTAGGAACAATACATGGAACAGACTGTTCTCCTGCGCTCAGCCTAGTGCAGCTTTTATTCATTTAACAGTGAATTTCATAAAACAAATAGCCTCAAAGCAAAGAGAAAGAATTAAATGTTATTGTGAGAGCTTCTGCTATTTTCTGAGTCTCAGTCACTCTTGACAGCAGTTTTCTAAAGTCGTTAAATGTGACAAGTCCTCTGACAGATGCTTTGTTTCTATCGATCTATCTTTATATTTCTGTTTATTTCTGTGCTCTTGTAGGAAGAGGCACACTTAATCTCTTGTTCTAAAAGACTTGACCAGAGCTTTGGCAGACAGAAGACTTTTTGAATGAAGCCTAAGGCTTATTTCACTTTATTTACACGTAAATTAACCATGAACCAAAGTAATATCTTAAAATACTGCAAACCTGCTCAGGTTTACAGCTCTTGTGTTGATGTTCTCAATCTGCCAGAATTACTTGAATTTTGAATTCTACTTCTGCTGTAGACCCAGGTCATTAGCAGCAGCATACTCATTAGTGGCAAACATTGCCTAGAGAACAAAGGGGAGGGTGTGTAAATGAAAATGGCTTCTATTGTCTTTTTGAAGATAGCTGGTTTTCTTGAAAGTATTTCTAATTATCCAGAAGGCAACTGGGTTTTGTGACCT
>JANHFX010026003.1:0-19171 GCA_027560015.1 Chloroceryle amazona
GGTGGAAGCCGGGTGGGTTTGTAGGTGGGGAGGCATCGCCCGGCTGCCGTGTGGGCTGAAAAGGCAGCTCCTGCCCCAGCCTGTGCGGACAGGACCAGCGGAACCCGCTGAGTCACACCAGGGGAAAAGAAAAAAAAACACAACACTTTGGATATATAGAAAGGCTGGAATTATTATTTTTTTTTTTCCCTCCACCCAGGGTAAAAAAAGATGTTCCTCTGAAAAAGATGTTTCACCCTATTTCTGAAGAAAACGGTGCTTTTCATTGGGCAGTTATCTGGACTTTGGCTTTGCCCGTTTTCAGCCTGTCATTTCACAGCTTAGGACTGTTTAAGAGCCAGATCCCAGATCACCAGCTCCCCCTAAATCGATGCTGTTTAACAGCTCCTAATAAATTCCCCACTGTTTCTTCTCTCTGAACCTGTGTTTGAGGAACAGGTTTCTGTTCTGCTCAGGTGAACATGTTCATGCAGTCCGAGTTCAGTGGAAGCTTTGCATAACACAGCCTTGGAGAGGAAAAAGAAAGCAAGCCACGGTTTGAAGCACGATTCATTTCTGGCTCAGCCCAGTAAAAAGTTCCGTAGTACTCTGTAGAAGAAGGAGAGCTGTTCGGTTTTGAGGTTTTATCAAAAGGCTCATCAGAGCTGATGGTTTCTTGAGTTGAAGAAGGGGATTTCATATGAACCCTTTTCTTCATGCTCAGAAAGATAAACCCCAAACCTCCCTACCCTTTGTAGCCCTGGAGTGAAATCTCAAAAGTCAAATCTGGGGAATCTAAAGCGTTGGAGATCTCTGCTTTTCCACTCGTTTGCCTCTCCTCGGGCCGGAGGCAGCAAAGAGGGGTGGTGAGAAAGCAAATACACCCAGAGTGGCATCCTGGGGACCACCCTGGTGGCACTGGGGAGAGATTTTCCTGCCGGGTCTCCGATGCCACCAGGGCTCTCACATGGGGTGACACTGTGGCTTTGGTCCTCCCAAGCACCTCTCCGGAAATATCCCAGTGACCCAACAGGTTAACGCTGTTCCCACGCTGTCCTCCCCTTCCCCCCTGTGCTGCCCCTGACTGCCGGTACCTGTTTGCTGGTTCTTCACCATCAGCTCTGCGAGGCACCATCAGCCTCTCCACTGATTTACCTCTCTGGTCCCATCGGGCTTCCCCAGCATCACCAGGGTGGCTGGTCACAAGGAGGACCGGAAAGTGGGGTTCACCAAGGAGAGGTGGCAAAGAAGGGGTTAAAAAGAGGGGCTGTGCAGAGGCCTGGGAAAAAAAGAGATGGTTTATGGGGTGTCTGCCAGTTTGGGAACACCGAACTTGTACTGAAGGTACAATGTGGAGGTGGGGGAGGTCAGGAGGAGGAGGGGGAGGAGGGGGACAGGGCTGTGTCCTCGTACTGGAAGGATTCCCAGGACACCCCTCATTGTCCACAGGCTGCTCCCAGCTGCTCCCCAGCCCATCTCCATAACGTGAGCTGACACGGCTCCTGCAGGCAGACGGGGGACTGGAAACCCTCCCTTCAAACCTTCTAATTGGAGTTAACTTTTGCCCTGGGAGTGACTCCATTACCAGGGAACCCCGTGGAGGGGCAGAGCTAAATTGGGGGTTGATGGGCCCGGACAAAAGTCGCTTTCCAAGACTCCCCCACTGCTTCACACCAGACTTTCTCCCATCCTTTCACCGCCCACCGCCCTCCTTCCTTCCTCCTCTCCTGATCAGCTGCTCTCCGACTGGTAAAATGTTTACACTCCGTGCAGATCCACAAATCAATTAGAGACACATTTAGCTGACATATGGCTGCTCCAAGTCCATCGCCTTGACGGATACAGCCAGAGGGAATAAAAGACCTGGGCTGGAGCCCCTGCGTCCCACCCTTATGGACACCAACAGTTTTTAATGACCCTTTAAATCAGTTCTGCTTGAGGAGTGTGGGCCAAAGCCATTATCCTCTGACATTTATGACCAGGGCTTGCTGACTGCTCTGTCCCTACGGCTTCTGCAAGCCCACTGGTTTTACCCATCAGGAAACTGGTAATTCTTCTCTTCCCCAAACATCAGCCACCACAGCTAGGCTGGGAGATCTCAACCTGCCTGGTCTGGAAAGAGCACTAAACACCAGGGATGGCTGCGAGGGAGGGAGGGAATGATTTTCCCATCCCTTTGATGGGATCATTCCACCTCTTCCTTTCCTTCACCTGCGTCCACGACATGTGGACAAGACCCAGCAGCCTCCAGAGCTGGGTCTTGTCTGTACAGATGGACAGACAGCAATCGGAGCAGAAAGCTGCTCCACGAAAGATCATCTCCCTCCCGTGTCCATCTGATTTTGCTCTCCATTAATGCATCAGCTAATGAAATGCCAAAAATAATTCTTAAAATGCTTCCATGGTCTCCTCCGCAGCCGCTGTGAGAGCGGAGAGCAAGTGGTGAGCTTGGTAGCAGAGGGGTGGTGGCCAGGCAGAGTCAGGAGGAAGGTGGGAGCAAGAAGATCATGAGGAAAGTGGCAGGAAAATGTGGATACCATGCCTGGGACACCGTGCTGCCTGTAGGGTTTGATCAAATCAGAAGTTGGGCATCTTGTCCTAAATATGTACCTTTTATGCCCCAAAGTCCCGCAGACTGCTGGGTTGTAGACAAGGTACACTCAAGTTCCACCACCCTCCAGAACTGAACACAATACTCCAGACGTGGTCTCACCAGTGCAGAGCAGAGGGACGGGAGAACCTCCCTTGACCTGCTGGCCACACTTTTCTTGACATATCCTCATCTTTGGGACAGGGAAGGGGAAGCCAGCACTCGGGCCACTGCTCTGGGGTGGCAGCGGCTGCTGCATCGCCCCATCTAGTGGCAAAGGCGGCCGGCGGGATCTCTGTGGCCCCATTAACGCAGCAGAGATCAATGAACGGTTGCCCCTCGCCGGGTATTTTTAGCGTGCAAATGCTTCACGCCGTGATCTATATCCCCTGGTCGAGGCTGAGCTTGTCTCCATTTCCTCCCAGCGTTACGAGGATGCCGCTGCAGCCAGACTGACGAGAGCCCGGGTTCAATTATAACACGAGGAACCACACGCACGGGGGGCTGCTCCGTAATACGTGGAGAGCTGGGTGCTCTGGTAGTTCCAGTAAAGGTACAACGGTTTAAGTGGAAATGACTGGTATTGATCTTGGCAGGCAGATACCAGCAGAAGTAAAAATAAGCTGCTCTCAATTAACCCGCATTGATCTGAATTAAAAGAAAAATGGATCAGCCCTAAATAAAAGACTAACCTCTCCAGTCGGGGAGACTGGCGGTGGGTGGCTTTTTAGCAGAAACAGGTGTTTGACTGGAGAAAGGAAGCGCCCGGTTTTAAAGTGCAGTTCTGGTTAGAAAAGCAGCGCTACAAGGATTGGATGCTCCTCGTGTTTTTTCCCTCAGTGGATGATTCCCGTGTCACGGGGGCCCCTGGTTTGCAGGTAAAAAAAAAAAAAAGAGCTGTTTTCGAGAAACCAGTCTCCACGAGTCCACCAGGAACTGGTCCCACAGCAGTACCAAGTGCAAGCGACTGGGAAAATAGCCATGCATGAATGGATGGGAGTTGCTCAGCCTTGGCAGCCTGCAGACCCTCTGCAGTGGTCAGCAGAGCAGGACCCATAAAGAAGCACCCGACCTTCTTCTTTGCCAAAGGCAAGGGAGGGTTTTGAGTAAAACTGATGGAGAAACACGAGAACAGACAAGCTCAAGTCCTGCCTCATTCCCTCGGGGCAATGATGTGACTGTCACGAGGCCAGTAAGCGGTCCAGCTCCCAAGCTCTGTGCTTAGATACTTGACAGAATCATAGAATCTCAGACTGGTTGGGGTTGGAAGGCACCTTAAAGATCCTCCAGTTCCAACCCCTGTGTCATGCGCAGGGACACCTCCCGCTAGACCAGGTTGCTCAAAGCCCTGGCCTTCAACATATCCAGTGTTGAGGCATCCACAGCTTCCCTGGGCAACCTGCTCCAGGGTCTCACCACCCTCAGAGTGAACAACTTCTTCCTAATTTCTAGTTTGAATCTACCATCTTTGACTTCAGCCTGTTCTCTCGAATCTCAGGCTCTGTGTCAACACTAAGAGCTCGTTTACATCAATCTAATCAGGGAACTGGCTCGAGGACTCATGAGGAAGGCAGAGCTGACACAGGAGTTGTGCCAGACAACGTTATCTTCCCCCGCGGCATCTGTAGCACACAACACAACAATTCCTGGAGGGCTACGAGCTGCCAACAGACTCAGTCCCTGCCCTATTCCAAGGCCGCTGGGTACAGAGAAGAGGGGAGCAAGGATGGAGTTGAGACTTCAGACAGAGGGGAATTCTCTGCTGCATCCTCCTGCTCTGGGCTTGAGCTCATCTGCAGTTTGAAGCTTTGCCCATGGAGAATTTGGGTGAGGAAGAGACAGGAAAAGCTAATTCAGGGAGCAGATGACAATGGGGAGTGATGCAGACTCCCTCTTCTGTTGAGGCGGGCTGTGGTACCTGATCTCTCTCTAGCTCATCTCCTCGGGTGCTAACAGACCACGTCACCTTCCCAAGAAACAGAGAGACTGCTCAGCACTAATTCTCAGAAGGCTTCCCTCGAATGGCAAAAAGGAGAAGATGCCTCTGTCCCCCAGTTCTTGTGCACCGTCTCCACACCCCTGACTGTCCAGTGCTGAGAACTCTGCTGGAGCTTCTCTTCCAGGTCCTCGTTCTCTCCCATTTCTCAAAGCTGGATTTAACTCCATCTCCTGACCCCTAAGCAGTACCACAATGACTCCTTGTCGCAGTCACAGGGCTATCAGCCATGATCACCCCTCCCTGGGCAGTAGATAGCCCAGTAAACTGAGATACTGACCCTCCCTCCCTGCCTGCTCTGGCTATAGCTGCCACTCAGCTGTCACCAGTCTCGATGAGCCACCACCACCACCACATGTAGAAACAGAATTGTCTCCAGTAAGAAATATAAATGGGAAAAAGGCCAGAGATAAAGGATGTCAGGGAAAAAAAAATGGCAATGGCAAAACAACAAACCAAGACTCAAGAGGAGACGCATTCATATGTTTGAATGTGCAAAGTGTTCATGCGAGGAGAGGGGCAACAGCTCTCGGTGGACAGGGACGGATCCAAGGAATGGATTTAAACACAGCCAGGAGCACCAAGGGTGGACAGCTGCTGTTTCCCACAGGTTGGGAAACTGAGGCCCGGGAAAGGAGCTGCAGAGGAGGAAAGAGCGGAGAAGCCGGAACATATTCCCCAGAGCTCCCAACTCCTTGTCTCAGGCTGTGCGCTCTGGGACGGACCCGTCTAATGTGCGCTAATGAACCTGCCGCCCAGGAGGCTCGGCGAGAGAACCGAGCTGCTCCCCGGGGAGACCAGAGCAGGGATTTGTGGTGAGGAGAGGAGCTGGCACTGCCCCTACGCAGATGGATTTGTGTGCCAAGCCTCTGCCTGGGCGAGGGTGAAGCGTCTGCTCTCCCCAGCAGGATTTGTAAATGGAGAGTAATGTGGCATCAGAGAGAGAGAGACGCAGATGGGCTTCGAGATCCCTCTGCAGGCAGGGCACCCAGAGCTGAAAGGACTCAGACGTACCGACTTTCCAAAATGATCTGTCTTTGCAAGAAGTTTCAGGGCTCCCTGAGGTTAAAATACTCTTCTCACTGCTCCCCAAGCCCCATTGCTTCCCCGTAATCTGCAACCGTACCCACCCATCATCCACTGCCACCTCTTTTCTACTAACGTTGGGCACAGTAGGAGACGGCAAGAGCAGAGAAACTCCACTCTCGGAGATGGCAAGAGCAGAGAAACCATCCCTGACCTACACACGGCAAAGTCTCGAGGCTTTCCCATTGACAGGGGCTGTTCCAGGACCTACCGAGACCAGCACAAAACTGCTGCCCCGCACTCGACTCGGTTTCCAGGCAGTGCCTACGTGGAGTTATAGTATTCTACTAGTTGCAAAGAGACACAGAGTCTAACTCGCATCTTGGCACCTGCCGCTCATTGATTTCAGATAGGAGAGAGGTGCCAGAGCAGGAGCAAGGAGTGAGCTGAACCTCCTGACCCGGGGCTGCACCAGCCCCGCTTCCCCAAGCCCCGGCGGCCACGCCACCCAGCCTGCGGCTATTTCAGGCACCCATTGGGTTCCCAGCTGGATGTTAAATGCTGGGAAAAGAGCTGCCCAGCAGCCTGGACTCAAAGGTGCGACTCAAAAGACTGGGCTGCTCCTTTTTGCCTGCAGAGAATAGATGGACAGCAAAGCCACCAGCCAGTCTCTTTGAAGTCCAGTTCCCTGTGGTCAGTAAGATAAGGAGAAGAATTCCCCAAGCAGATTTACCTGCTGTGCACCCAAATTCTTGTTTAAATTCACATCATATCCTTGGGAGACCCTGGCAGAGGAAAGGAGCAGGTACTAATGTCACTTCCCACAGCCACCAGCTGCAAACGCTGCTCCATCCACAGCTCAGACAGCAGGACAGAGCCACCCCCCCCTCCAAAACGACTGCCTTTCTCCCACCTCGGCTGCTTCGATTTGGGTTCCTGAGCTGGGCTTGGAGCCTTTATTTTTTTATTATTATTATTTGGAGAGTGCATTTATTAGGGAAGCCCTTTAATTTTTCCGTTTTGGAAGAACCCCAAATGGGCTTCCCGGCAAAACTAATGTGCCGGCGCTCGGCATTAAGCACTGAGTAATCCTGGAAGTACAGACCTGATGTCTCTACAGGCAGCAATAAACTTTTCAGCACAATATTGTAACCTCAACTCTTCCTCCTTTAATGGCTTTTCTCCATGCCATTAGCATCGCTGCAGAACTTTCCGTGCGCCGCACGCGCGCTCACAAGCGGGGTCTTGGGAGGCGGGGGCTCAGGTGCAGCCGCTTCTCCAGCCTCCTCGGGTTGGGAAAAGCCCACCCAGGGTTTGGAGGCTTTTTGCCCTTGTTCTTTGCAGGATGCGATGGCCTTGTGCTAGTTTGGGAGCAGAGAAAGTGGGTGGGGTAAAGCTCCCCTGTCCTCTGCTTCGGTGCCACCGGGGTCACAGCTGGAGCAAGATGTGGTTTCTCATCCTGGGATATGCTGGCGTGTGGCTCGAGCACCAGGAGCACAGAAATCAGACCGGACGGGGCAGGTGAGACAGAGAACAGGATTTGAATGCACAACAGCCAGGCTGCGTTGTGGCATCTGCCACCATGTCCTCGGTCTTGACACCGGTACAAGAAGCGGTCGCACACATCTCCTGCAGGCAGCAGGGCCACCTCAGCTCCCCAGAGCATGGGCTGGAGGAGAGTGGGAAAGGAGTCTACAAGCTAAAACAAGGATTGAGGATCATGGGTGAGCTCCTTGGTTCCTGAGGGTCTTGAGGGCTGGATGCGTGATGGGTCCCTCCACCAACATCTCCTGGCTTCTGTGGGCAGCTACCCCTGGCCAGACACAAGTTTAGTGCCAAAGACAGACGTGAAGGGGGTCAGTGTAAGTTCAGGAATACTAAAAGACCTGGCTCATCTGATGGCAACAGGTTGTCCTGGGCTGAGCACAGCTCCCTGGCAAAGTGCAGTACACTGGGAAGCAGCAGGACCTCTGGGAATAACTGTTTGCCTCATGATACCCTCACACTGGGCGAGAGGGTTAAAGGAATAAAGACATGGGCTGGAAAACCAGTTTCCAACCACAGAGGCACGGGAGTATTCACAGAGCAGAGCCGGCTCAACTCCCTGTCTTGGTGTCCTGCTGCTCTACCAACAAGAGAAGGCTACGGAGGCAAAACCCTCGGGCTCTGGAGAGCCCTTCATCAGCTCCTCTGGCTCCCTCCAGTCAGTTTAAAAGCACTGCCGGTTGGCGTGGAGGAAGAGCCAGCAACAGAACCAAGTGCAAATTAATGCACAGAGGAAGGAGATTTTTCTGCCACTCAGCAGCCTGAACAGCCCCGATGTGAAGCAACCTCAGCTGGGAAGAGCACGGGGCTGGGGCCAGTTCTGCTTCTCTCTAATTGCATTCCATTACTGGGGGGGACTGCCGTGAACTGGGAAGCTTGAGCAGGGATTGGGGGGGATCCAGGCCCCCAGCCTTCCTCAGCAAACTGGCATTTGTGACCTTGCAGGAAGGAAGATTTTGAGTGGCTGTACCAGTGGTGGAAGCCTGGGAACCTGTGTCAGCAAGTTTCAGCTCTTGGCTCTTTTTCTTCATGACAAAATTAAAGATGCAACACCTCCTTCTGAGAGCAGACAGCTTTTGGTGTTTCATCTTCAAAAAAAAATAATTCTAAATTAAAAAAAAAAAAAAAAAGACTCATTTTCTCTAGGAAATGACTTCCAAACCCAACTGGTACTGTTCAAGATACTTGATACTTGAAAAAAAAAGCCACAAAGACAAAAATCACAAACAAACATCCACCTAGGGAGACAAAGGACATCAGAGCTGTCATCTGATTTTCCAGTCTGAAATTCCAGCTTTTCCCCAAAGCTTGAGATTTAGGATTAAAGAAATCTATCCCTGGGACTTTCAGCTCAGAGGAGAAGCTTTAGCACACCCAGCAGTGAGGTTTTCCAGCCCCCCAGCAGCGGCACAGAGGGGGTCCCCACCTGAGGTTACAGCAGGACATGGATCTGCACTGGGATGGGGACGGCAGCTTCGTAGGAGGCTGGAGGATGATGGTCCCTTGTGACAGAACCTTTGGTTTATGTCAGCCTGAAGCTCAGAGCATCACAGCATAACCCAAGTGGATTGCACCAAGGCGATGGACAGAGCGTGGTGCCCCGGGCTGGATGGGAACCCAGCAGGAGAGCACGATGTGGTCAGAGCGGCCGTGCCCCCCGTGCTAAGTGCATGAGTCTGTTTCTGGCAAAGTAGGTCACGCCAGCGAGAGGCTGGCTGAGCAGAACAGGACGCTCTGGTGCTACATTAACATGAACATCACCATCAGGAGTCACTCGCTCCTCCCCCAGGGTCCCCCTGGCCCCAGCTGCTCCTTCTCACTGGCAAAGCCCCGAAGAAGAAGGGCCCTGGGAAGAGATGTCGAGAGTCCGACCCTCGTGATGCGCAGAGAGGGGGGAATTTCCTGGAGATGGAGCCTGCTGCCTGTGAGATGGGACAGGGAGGCACAAGGAGGAGGAGGAGGCAGGTGCCAGAGTCCTAGAGGAAGGCCCAGGAGAGCGAGGCTTGGGGAGACCCTGTCCCTGGGGACACCCACAGGCAGTGGCCAGGTACCACAGCTGGTGGGCAGGGAGAGAGGAAGCTGATGGCCCAACTCTGCTGTGCCAGCAGCACCTAGCACCTACAGCACCATCTCCCAGGCACCACACACAAATCTGAAACATCTACCCATGTTTTGGGGCCACCACCTGGGCTCTCAGGTAGCTCTCCACAGTGCTCACCTCCCAGCCCAGCTGGCCAGGAGGAAGGAGACTCTTGTCCTCCCCAGTCATCACTTCAGCCTTTCTCAGCTGTCAACGTGGGAGGGGATGGATCCAGATCCTACTTCTGTCAGCCCACCACAACCTGGAGTCAGCTCCTTGTGTAGATGGACCTCAAGACCCACCACAGTAGCAGGGAGGGGGGGGACGGACACTTTTCTCCAGCCTGGAGCAAATAAATAAATAAAAGTCATCCCCAGAGCTCCCCAAAGGTGCCATTAAGGAGCAGAGAGTTAGTGATTAGTGGCAACAGGAAAGGGGGGAAAAAAAATGATAAACAAAGAAGTCATCGTCGTGTCCGTGGGGAGAGCGCTTCTAAAAATCCTTTAACAGGGCTCATTAAATATACATGGGCTCGGTGGCTGGCTATACATCCTGATTAGCCCATGACTTCAGCTCCAGGAGCCCAGGGCATTTCTGCTCCTTGCCAAGGAAATAAAAGCAGGTGGGCAGCGTGGCCGGCCAGGACCTTGTGTGGGGACATCAAAAGCGCGTGGAACCCCATGGACTTTGGTAAGAGCAGCACGGTGGGTGCAGGTAGGAGGTGATGTCTCGCTGCAGGGCACAAAACAGGGCCAACCCCTTTGGTTCTGGGGGAGAAACAGGAGGAGAGAGGAGGAGAAGTCAGCAGGCACCACGGAGGCCCCCAAGACCTGCTTTCAGATGTTTCCTTCCACCTCTGACAGCCGCGGTCTCAACGCACCGCTCGGGGAAGGGGAACCTTTGCAAAACATCACCTCTCTTTATCCAGCTCTCCCGGAGCAGAGCCGTGTGGCACAGCAGGTAAGAGGCCACAGGATGCCCTGTGAGTCTTCACCGCAGTCATCCTCACGAGGGCCAGGTGACCCGGTTAAAATTCACGTGCACGCTCCACCCTCCATCCTCCCTGGGTCTTCTGCTGGAGAACATGTGGCTCATTCCAGCAGAGGAGCAGTCCAAGGCCTCCCTTTCCCCCCTCCCTGCCTTTAATGATATTAATATTTTATTACTTTTCATTGGAAGAAACATGCAAATGAATGTGCGTGGGAAGGCCCTGGAGTCTTCCAATGTTAACAAAACAAGTAAACAAGGATTGTCCTCCTTCTGAACGATGTTAACACAATATACAAGTGTTGTTCTACAATCGATAACCTCATAGGAAACTCGGGTGGCTGGAGGCTCTGCTGCTGCAGTAACTCAGATTGTCATTTAAAGGTTTCTGCTTTGCTGATCAGAGGGGTTTTTTTTTCCCCAAGCGATATGAGGATTTCTTTCAAATGCTGCAGTAGGATCAGAAGCTGGACGGGACCTCACAGCTTCAGCAGACCGATTGCTAGCATCTCAGGAGTGGTCCTAGAACCCCCAGCTGCTCCCAAGGCAGCAGGGACATTCTCAGCCCTGTGACTATAGTTTGGACCAAGGCTATGGAGCCAAGAGGTAAAGTCACCTATAGCTCCACTGGCTTGGAAAGAACCAGCAGAAAGGCTCGAAGTCGTGTCCTGAAACCCCTGCTTGGGAAGGGAGATGGAACCAGGAGTCGCTGCATCTCTGCACGTGGTCTCCTGCTGCCTGAGCTAAAGGAGCTTACAGCTCTGTAAAGCTCTTACCCAGTTTGGCTGCCTGAAGGAGACAGATCCTCAGATGTGGAAAGATGCAGATAAAGATTTCATTATAAATCCCCCAGCCCAAAACCCCCGGCTTAGAAGGAAGATGAGTTTTATTGCTGTCAGTTTCCAGCCACTGATCTTACAGTGGAACCTCATGAGAAGCCAGAGCCTCGTGCAATATAAACCCTCCTGGTTTGGACAATCCAAAGTCCTACAAACAGCACATTTGCCAAAAGTCATGATAATTGTCATATTGTATGTGTGGGGGCTATGAGGGGTTTGCATAAAAGTATAGAAAATAGGGGTGGGACAGGAGAAGAGACCCAGGAAGGAACTTGCTTGAAATAAATTCAAGTTAAACATGAATGAAAGCAGGAGATGTGAGTGCAAAGTAGGGCTGTGAGGTTGGGTCTGTCAAGAAAGATTCCTCAGTTTGATTTCTTTGGGTATCCAGGGTGTAAAAGGAGCTTATGAGGTCCTGTGGCACTAACGCATGGATCACAACATTGTCAACTTTCTTCTGGTTTCCTTTTTTTCCCCAACCCCCTCCTGTTTTCATCCATCACTCACCAAATCTTGTGCATGAAAGGTGGAAACACTGCCTGGGAAATGCTGCTTGTGTGGCTCTGCTGAAGAGGCAGCAGCTGCACAGAGCAAGCAGGACGCTCAGGTCCAGCACAGCCGTCGTGGGTCCCCATGACCAAGCCAGTCTCTTCCCAGATCGGCGTCCCACGACTCCCTCAATCACTTCCATAAATATCTCCCTTTGAAAGAGCAGCCTGTTCTTCCTCACTGCCTAGCCTGGCCTGGGCCGGTGGGTAGAGTAATTATGTTAATTCTGCCATCAAAATGATTAGCCATTCCATTTCAGCCAAGAAAATGCTGGAAATTGGCTCATGATTTATTCTGCGCTCTTATTTCATCTCATCCTTTTAACACGGCACTTGGGTCTCCCTGCAGCTCGATGGCCAATTAGTTGAATCAAAGGACGCCCATAGAAATTCAGGCCTTAAATGCAGCCCTGGTCCACGCACAGGCAGGGTCTGGATCTGGATGCATCCCTTTGCCAGAGGATGGGGAAGTGACGTCTCCCTTTCCCTGGGGATTCTCCACCAGGATGGACTTTTCTCCATCATGTTCAGGAAGCCACCTCCTTGAGGGACAGGCAGCTCTTAAGTTCATGAGTTTCTCTGTGAAGTGGAAAAATCTCTGAACTCAGTCTGAAGATAAAAGACTCTGGCATTTCAGAGCCTAAAATAGTGATAAAGCTGCTCAGATAGAAACCCCACTCCCAACTGGAGGGAACCAGAAGTGACGGAGCCTGGAAGGGGCCAAGCTCCCTCCCTCAGCCCTGCTGGACACCTCACCGTGACCGGAGCATTTTCCTCTAATCTGCTTTCCAATGTCCCCATGGGATCTCCAGCACTTCCCTGGGAAACCTTCCATGGCCTGACACATCTCTCTGTCAAGACATTTCCCTGGGCATTTCATTTTAAATTAAAGGCCCCATTCTTCTTCATTGAGCTCCCTTTATGCCTTGACATGTTCTCTCCAGCCCTGCTCACCCACTTTGCTGAGAAACAATCCCCCCGTGTGATCATTCAGAGCTCCACACACCCGGCCCTTTCACCCTGGTCTCTCTCAGTTTTTAGGCTGACACATTAAAGCTTTAGACACTTCCCACATGTCGAAGCCTGAGAGCTCCTTGAAGTGTCCAGGGGCACCTGCCATGCCCTTAGCAAACCCCTCCAAAGATGCCCTGCTAAGTCACGGCTCACATGGGTGCGATCTCCCGCTCACGATGCATCTCCATCCTCACTCTTGTGAGCCAACCACACGTTCTGCCCAACCTCAGGGCTGCTTGGACACGTGTGTCTGTCCACAAGGACAGCTCGAGTCCCTCCCCTGCCTTCAGAGGAGGTTATGGGGTGGGAGGGATTCTCCCTTCCAGGAGGAGCTGGGCTGTGACCACCGTGGAGCGATTTTTCTCTGCTGACCTGCCTCAGGACGGCTCCTGCAACCTGCTAAATGGAAGTGACTCCCCAGTTCTCCTGGGGCCACCTCCCCATTTATCTCCATGAGAGCGGTGACATCCTGGAGTGTGATGCATGAGGCATGTCACCTACCACCACACCGTGACATCGCTGGGGTTTCTGCTTTGCTGCCTCTCGCCTCGCTCTCCCGCGAGACACCCATCACTGCTGGGGGTGACGGGCAGGCAGCCACCCTTCCCAGGGGAAGAGACATTATTTGTGCTTTCCTTTCAAAAAAAACCACCACACAAACCAATCCCTGGGCGCATCTGAAGCGCCAGTGGCTGCTTTTGAACTTTCTGGTTTGCTCCTCTCTGGGAAATCCAAGCTAACTCCATAGCCACCAGTGCTATGGCACTGGGAGGGGAGAAGGAAGAGTTACCACCACCCCAGCTGTCTCCAGGCATGGAGCAGCCCCACCAAAGGTACCACAGCTGCTCGTGTCACAGTCGTGGCACGCAGGGCTTGGGGACGGGTGATCTCACCCAGGAAATTTGGGACAGGGCTTCTGCCAGGTGTCCCAAGCCCCAGACCGGTGCCTGAAACTGAGAGAAATACTGTCCTATGCCTCAGCAGAAGGTCCTGGTGACATTCAGTGCCTCTTCCCCACCCTTGCCCTGGGCGATTTGTCCAAGCAACATGAAAAAAACAGAGTCAGGTTTCCCAGAAGACCCCCTGGGTGACAGCTGTGGGGTGAGAGGAGCAGAATAAAGCTGTTTTTTCCTTAATATCTGTTTGAGATGTCCCCACTCCCAGACTGGAGACCCACCAGAAGCAGCCCCTCACTCTTAGCGGCTCTTCCAACCTGAGCAACCAAAGGAGCAGCTCTCCACGAGATTCACACTGGAATGGGGAGCAGATTTAATCCGGATTTGCCCCCGCTGTCAAAGCCAGCAGAAGCCCCAAGCTGCAACCATCCACGTTCAAGTGACTCCTAAATCGCTCAAGGTTTCTCCCCTGAGCAGCAGAATCTGGGGGCTGGTGCTGGCAGCAGCACCTCTCACAAATGAAAACCCTACCCGAAGGAGGGACGGTGAAGAGAGCAATGTCCCCCCCGGGGCTGCAGCCCCAACCTCTGGAACCGGGGGCTGTAAATGACCAGGAAAGGACTTTTCTCGTAAACGGTTTTCATTTTTGGTTTTATGTTCGGAGAGGGAGCTGCGTGATCTGTAGCGTGACAGGCTGCTGCCGGCTCTCCCAGAGAGCTCCTGGGCATCTCTCAGCCTTTTTATTGTTATTTCCCCACCTCTCTGGTTTCCCATTAAGGGGCAGCCCTACAGCAAAGCCGAGGGGGATCACTGTCGGTCAAGACCATTGCCAGGCTGAGCCGCAGACAGGCAGGGGCAGTTGGTGTCTAATAACTGGCTCTTCCCCGTCAGCATTTCGCAGGGTCGGGAGGAGACAGCAAAGCCTGAAAGGGAGCTGCTGCTGCACACGCTGGGGCATCCCCACTTTATCTCCAGCACCTCCGCTGCGCTCAGCTCCTCCTCGCAGAGATGCTCTGTGCTCAGCCGTGCGCAGAGCGCCCAAGGAGAGGGGCTTCGAGCAGATCTGGGGGGGGATTTGGAGCTAAGCACCCCACAGCCACTCACCCACCCAAAACAAAAGTGAAACCGCGTGGGTTGAGGTGACAAACGAAACACGAGTGCTAAAGACAGCACCGATGGATCGAGAGGCAAAGCGAGAGAGGGAAAAACCACGAGACTCTACCCGTGCCCGAGGCTCCGGCCGCGCTGGAGCCGCTTGAAAAGAGGCGCCCCCCGCCCGGGCCGACCCCTCCCCTTATATAGGAGCATGACGTCACATGGGAGCTGCTCTCCCATTGGCTGGCTCCGGTGTTTATCCCGGGTGTGGCCCCGCCCGCCTCTCGGGCCAGCGGCTGCCGGGGATAAGGAGCCCGCGCCCAGCCCGGGACGGGGCCCTGCGGAGGCGGGAGGACGCTGGGCACGGAAAGTCACGCGGGTGGGGAGGGGGTTTGGGGGTGCGGGAGCAAGGGGCCTTCCAGAGGGGTGGGTGCAGTCATGGAGTTGTTTGGGTTGGCAGAAACCCTTGAGATCGTCCAGTCCAACCGTCCCCCAGCACTGCCGGGGCACCACTGACCCCCGGCCCTCAGCACCACAGCTCCACGGGGGGGCTTGGAAACCCCTCCAGGGATCACAGGGACTCCCCCCTGCCCTGGGCAGCCTGGAGGGGAAGAAATTGTTCCTCAGCTCCAACCTCAACCTCCCCTGGGGCAACTTCTCTTTCTCTGTCCCTTGTTCCTTGTGAGCAGAGCCCGACCCCCCTGGCTCCAGCCTCCTGCCAGGAGCTGTCAGAGCCAGAAGGGCTCCCCTGAGCCTCCTTCTCTCCAGGCTCCACAAGCCCAGGGCCCTCAGCCGCTCCTCACCCCCCTTGTGCTCCAGCCCGTTCCCCAGCTCCGTTGCCCTTCTCTGGCTCCGCTCCAGCCCCTCCAGGTCCTGCCGGGAGTGAGGGGCCCATTCCCTGCGTTCCCAGCTGCTGTGCCATCGGCTCTGCTCCCCAGCGCGCCTATTCCCGACAGTTTGGCTGCATTCGCAGATTGCGTCACAAGATGGAGCAATTGTCCTATTTGTCACTCAAGCTGCCTGCAAGCACCGTGGCAAGGAGGAGGCAGCTGGCCCGAGAGAGGTCGAGAGGGAGAAAACAGGCAGGGAGGGATGCGGGAGGTGACACCGGCCCGTGGGGAGGTGGAGGAGGTCAGCAATGAGGTGGTCTCTTGGAGAAGTCAGCTGGGGAAGGAAATAAACCGGGGCAAGATGCTCCTTTGTCAGCCGATGTGGCACATCTGGAGAGGGGGAGCAGGGAGATCCCAGGGTGTGCCAGGGAGGCATTGCACCGATGGTCTGGCCATGAAGGAGAGGCTCGGTGTGGCTGTTCCTAGGGACCTTCTGTGGCTCAGGCCAGCCAGGAGTCTCCCGAGCAAACCACTTTCATCGGGAAATGATGGGTCACTTGAACTGGAGCTGTTCCGCTCCTCCAGATCGCTCCTCATTAAAAGCATGTTTGGAAGCAGTTGAAACGTCCCGTTTTTCCACAGACACATTTTTCTTAGGACAGCTTTTCCCTCCCAAAGCTTGCTCTGAACTTATTGACACAACAAACCAGCCTTTTTGGAGTGAGCGGCTCCAAAATAGTCATTTGGCCTCCCACTTCCCAAAAACTTTCATCGGGATGGGAAAACTGCGAGAGCTTGGGGAGAAATCCTTTCTCAGCAACTTCAACCATCAGAGGCCAGGCCACCTACTTCCCTTACTCCCCGTCCAAGCCCGCAGCACAAGCCATGGCTCCACAGACCCTTTGCTCCACACACCAAGTATTTTGTGGAAGATCAGGGCCACCCAGCTCAAAGCAAACAGCTCAAGCCACAGCTGTATAAATATCTGGGGCCTCTGGCCATAACCCTTCCTCCGGGATCCCTGGGACCTCTCGGCATGTGCGGCAACCCAGGAGAAATGCTTGAGCCTCTCCCCCATCCCCAGTGGGCTCCAGAGAGGGAACGGCTCCAGCTTCTCTCCCGTGGAGTTGCTGCTGGGGTGCAGCAAAGGTTTTGGTTTTTCAAGCAACCCTTGTGTTCATCCCTCCACACGTCTCTGAGACACCGACCTGCTGCCAACAGCTCCAGCCCTTCCACAAGGAGCAGTAACTGAGGTCTCCCCACCACAGGGGAGATGGGTGGAGAAGGTGCCAGGTGATCTCAGGAGCAGTGTAGACACCGTGGATGTGCAGGGATCCTGGGAGGCTGGAGACATGGGGAGGAGGCCCCTAGGCTGGATCCAGGTGAGACATCAGGGTGCTGGTCCCCCCGAAGTTACCGCGTCTGGAAGAGAGAGACCCTGTGACCACTGTGAGAGAGACCCACTGTGGGCAAACTTCTCAGTCCCAGACCTGTGCTGACGGCTGACGGGGCTTGGACAGACACAGCAAAGACAAAATGTGCACATTACTTCTCAGGATCTGCTTGTCCTGTGGCATCATCTGCACAGGACTGCCAGGATCCAGAGCAGCTCTGGGTTTCTCCAGCAGAGACCAGACAACGGTCACAAGCACCAGCAGGTCTCTCATCCTCTTCCCCCATCACAGCCACTGCTTGAGATGAGGGAAGAGCTGAGTTTTCCCAAGCAGCCCTCATCTGCCAGGTGGCAAATGAGGCTGAATTTCTCCTGTGCAAAGAGCAGCTCCAACGCCCACAAAAAGTCCGAGAGTCCCATCTCCCTGGATGGTCCTTCCTGGTCCCCACCAGCTGCCCTGGGCTGGCCCGGCTGCTCATTCCAGGCATGTTTCTCATGGTCGTCAGAGGAATGCAAAGCCCTGGGGTGTTCACGGACACCAGCACCAGATCTCTTCCGAAAGGGGACAGTGGGGTGATGTCAGCGGAAACATATTTTTAACCCGCATTTCAAATGAAAAGGAAACGACCCAGAGGAAATGCATCAAAAAGAAAAAAAAAAAAAGCCTCCTGACAATGATGAGTCCAGTCCAGCTTTGCTTTCAAGTTTTACTTTTCCCAGGACACTGACTCCCTCCTGCCCTTGGCAGAGAGGGAGAAGAGCGAGCGCGGGAGCGAGCGAGCAGCCTCCCCACGCACCCACAAACAGGAAACATCGGCTGGACGCAGAGCGGGGCTGCGTCAGGAGGCTGAGGGGCAGGGCAGGGGACGTGCCAAGGCCCCGAGACACCCACCTGGACCAGCAGCCTGCCTGAAGACGGGCACGTCGGCCGGGCCAGCCTGAGCAGAGCGAGGCTGCTCCGTCAGATGCTGTCCGACCTTCTTTCCTGACCGTGCAGCTGGTGGAAGTCAGCCAGGAGCGCAGACCTTACGAGTCAGAGTGTGTCCAGGTGGCCAAGAAGACCAGCAGCATCCTGCCTTGGATCAGCAGGCTTGTCCACCCCGCAGAGCTATCCCATAAACCTTCACCCTCAGTCTAAAACAACCCCTTGTTTGTCTGCATCCCGCTCTGGGCACCCTCAGCTCCTCCCCAGCCGGCTGCGGTGCTGAACATGCATAAATAGCCCTGCAGTGAGATTCAAGAGAATAAACCTATCCAGCAGCCAGAGACCACTTCTCCTCTTCCTCTCCCAGCCTGGCAGAGCCGGTAGGTCTCAGCCCATCCAGGACATTAGCCCTCTGCATCCCATAACTGGGCTGTCACTGGGGAATTAATGCTTGGAGCCTGTCCGCTGGGCTGACAGCTGATCGATGCAGGGAGGAAAGAGGTTCCTCAGCCTCAGACGTGCCCCTCACCCTCCCCTGCCCTGAACCCATCAGTTCCCATCCAACGGGCTGGAGAATTTGTTGACATCTCTGCCAGAGAGGCTCATTAACACCATTTAATTCCCCGTTTCCTGGAATACACGATGTTCCTGGGGACAGAGAGGGAGAGGGAGAAAGAGGGAGGGTGGGATGGAGGGAAAAGAAAGGTGGAACCCCCACGGCCCACTCTGTCCCTGGAGGCTGCACGGTGATGGTGCCATCAGCTCTGAAGTGGCCGTGGGACCTCTCCATCCCTGGAGGAGGTGACATTTGCCCTCAGAGGCTGGAGCAGCACAGCTCAGCAGCTCCAAGCCCCAGCACACCACGGGTCACCTTGTCCAGGGGACACCAACTGCCTCTTCCATATTTCACTTGTCTTCCAGGGCTGAACTCCAGCCCAGAAGCTCTTCCCCAGACCTGCACAGGGGAGTTATTTTAGGCACCGCGGGTGGGAGGCAGGGGCAGAGGAGAGCTTGGACCCGGCTGCAGGAAAGCGGAGCTCAGCAAGGCAGGAAGGAGCTGGAGGGTGGGTACGAGGAGCACTCCCTGTCTGCAGCCACTGCGGCTCCTTCCTCTGTCACCGGCTTCCCAGAAACGGCCGCCCAAGGGGAAGCCACTTGCTCACCCACCTCTGCACGCAGGGACCGTGGAGGGGCCCTGGGGCAAGCTGGGGGCACTACAGGAGAGGGCAGAGGTGGTGGTGGGTGGACAGGAGCTCCCAAGAGCAACCTGTGAGACCCCAGCCTGTGGGGGGATGTCTGCTGCAGAGGCCACACCAGTCACTGGCTTTTATAGCCATTTGCTGCTGGTGGGAGTACTGGGAGGATCATGGAATCATGGCTTAGATGAGAAGGGACCTTTCCAGCTCATCTGGTCCAACCCCTGCAGGG
>JANHFX010026006.1:0-5000 GCA_027560015.1 Chloroceryle amazona
CCAGGTCCGCCGCATCCCGCCGCCGCTCCCGGCCCTCGGGGCTTACGGGGTCCCCAGGCCGAAAGGTGCAAGCGGAGTTTCTTGTTTTCCCCACGCTCCTGTTTGTGGTTGTTTTTTTTTTTTTATGTTGTTTGTTTTTTTTTCTTTATTTTGGGTTTATTGTGGGGGGGTGGGATGGAGGTAGAAAAATATGTGGCTGGTTGGGCTTGTCATCTGCTTTTCTTCAAAATGCCGCTCAGGACACGCATCTTGTCTTGGCTCGGCCCCCTCGCGCCTTTCATTGACATGTCAAGTGCTGATAACCTGGAAGTGGGGCGGCGAGCTATTTCATTATTCTTAGGTGGAAGAGCACTGTGTCCTCAAAGTGACAGATGACTTCTGGGAGGATTGTATAGCGAGCTTCTGAAAAGAAACAAAAAACCCCAACGGAGGTGTTCATGTTTACCATGGTATTCTGTAAATTACTAGCAATATTTTCCTTGCAGTTCTGTCATCAGCAACAGAAAAAAACCAAACCATCACCAAAAAGTAACAACCCCCCCCCAAACCCAAAAGAAACCAAAAATGCAACTTTTTGCTCCTTCAAGTGGTGATACATGTTTGGTTCCTCTCTGAGTTGAGTGCAAGCAAGAGGTGTTTCTAAAACTCTTTCAAATAAAAACTCCAAAACCCAAATTATGGATTTTTAAGTGGCTTCTTAAACCTAAGTGTTATGAACCGCTGTGTGCTTCTTCTGTGGACCACTGTTGGTTGGGTTTTTTTGTCAGAAAAAATACTGTTCTCTGTACTGTATGCAGTTCGCTCAGGAGATGAGGATGTTGCACAGTATCTCAAAAGAGGAAAAGTACAAACCCCACGTTAATCTCCCAAGCAAGAGCTGGAATGCACATTTCTATTTGTGTATTGGAGAAATGCTTGAAAAGGCGAATAACCTGTGCTCAGAAGAATACCATTTTTTTGTTATGAAGTACCCATTCTTTTTCTTTTTTATGTCTCGATCAGTTTAAAGCTAGAATGTGAAAAACTGGCCAGCGAGAAGACAGAGATGCAGCGACATTATGTCATGGTAAGCAAGCTGCATAACAAATTCAAAATGTCTAATAGCTTGGTATATTGACACCAAAATACGTTTGGATTGCTGGAGGCAAATAGAAAGACAGTAGCGCTGCTGTTGTTGAGGTTTCATCAGTGCTTCCACTGTAAATCTGTAGTTTCAGGTGTGTATAACTTGTTTGCAGCAGATAGTTTCTGTGCAAACCAGCTTTTTAGCCTTGCAGGCAATTGGGGATATTTCCTTCAAATGCTAGCAGGTTTCTTGTTAGCCCTTTAAAGCCATGTACAACTTTCGTGGTGTACCTGGGAATGATGTTTTCACTTTTGGTGACTTCGTCCAATGATCTCATCTCTGTAAAACAGTTTGTGATAATACTATGTTCTGTGATAGGAGTAAGCCAGGATTGTACCTGTGTGCATACAAACCCAAAGCCTACTTCCTAGAAGAATTGTTGCAGCTGGGCAGCTGTTTCATTGTTTCACTAAATAAATTCAGAATGGCAAAGATATCAGCTGTGAAAGGGATTTCCTCAATGGTTGTGGGCTGCCTTGTTAAAGAACGTGCATACGAAGACATCTCTGAAATACATAATTACGCGATGATGGATCATGATAACTCCAGGGGAGCTATTGCTATCTGTTCTCTTTTATATCTATGAAAGATTAGCTGGTTTTATATGCACATGACAAATAACACTCTTATATTCAAAAAAAGAGTAAATAACCTTGAAAGATTCTGAACCAAGAACACAAGCAAATGTTCGTGCCCGATATGCCTTAATCTTGGAGATTGGTACTAACATTACACACTGAAATGAGCTCCCTGCAATTCTCGGGCACAACGGGACATATTTAGATTGGTGTATCTGTTTTGCCTCTGAATTTCCATGCTCTTTCATTTTTTGCATCCTTGCAATTTAATTGCAGCTTTTTGTGTTTTTAACTTAAAATATTGAATAAGCAGTCTGTTAGACATTGCTGATTTATATGTGTGCCTGGCTTGAAGTACTTTGGGCATTGTTTTTTGGCATCTTTTCTGTGTGCTATGGAATAAATCTTGAGCATTTTATCTGTGGCTTTTTTTTTTTTTCTGCTTCTAATCTTTAAACTATAGTTGTGATTACTTATTGTGATTTTTTTTTTTTGTGTTGTCTTTGTTCCCCTTTTTTTTTTTTATGGCCGATCTTTGTAAATTAGATGCGAATCAATATAGATAAAGAAATAATAAAAAAAAAGACTGCTGTGAAATGCTTTTTCAAATTCCAGAAGTTCTTCAGGGCAAATTAATGTTTTTAGGTTTGTATGTCTCTGTACAGATGCTGTGAATTCTGGAATAGTTCTCACAACAAGGTCTAATAGAGTAATTTTTTTGTTTCTTAGTATTACGAGATGTCTTATGGGCTGAATATAGAGATGCATAAACAGGTAGGTAGATAATTTGTTTTGTGTAAGAATGCTCTGCATAATTTCTCCCATCAGTTTGAAAACAGATGTATATCCTATGTGACTTTCTTTAAATGCATGCTTGAGTGCACAGGAAAATTTTTTTTGTACTTGACCTGGTTCTGAAACTTCCATATTGTGTATGATATATAGGCTTTCTGTAGGTTACAGTCTTGGCTACCAGTTGTGCATTATTTGGGTGTCTTTTCACGTGAAATCTCCACATGTGCGAGCAGTTCTGTACTGCACAGAGAGGGTGTATATGCACAGGGATAGTTGTATGGGTTGTAACTTCAAAACTGTCTGAACTCAAACCGTCGGGGTGTACTTTTTGGGATGATAGCCACATCATGAATGTGTATTAGTTGTTGAGGGATTTGTATTTGTGTGTGGAAAAGACTTTTCCGTTAACCTGGATCGATTTAAGCTGGAGCTACAAAAGCAATTGATGCACAGCTGTGTTCCTGTTTCCCTCAGGCTGCTTACTTGGACTTTTGTCCAAAACCAGTGTCTTATCATCTCAAACATGAAAGAGTAAATGAACTTTTTTCGAGGATGTGATCGTGCTTGGTTTTGTGCCTTGACGTCTAGCACTTAGACCAAGATTAGCAGGAGATTAGTCAGATGGAGCATGGTAGTATAAAGTAGTTTCTTATTCCATAATGTGTGTTTTTAACCTTCTCTAGAGGAGAATGAATTAAACATCTGACCTCTTTTCCAGTGAGGGAACTCTCTTTTATGGTGAAGTTTAATACTGACAACTCACTTCAGTGAACGGTTGAGCAATTCGCCAGCATTGATGGGGAGTGTAAACTGCAGAAATAAAGAAATGGTTGGATGGGAGAAGATGGAGCACCTAAAAATTGATTTGTATGCATTTCTATACAAAATGAGTGATTTGGAAATAGGATTTTTTTATCTTTCTGAGAGTAGACATACACGTGAAATGTTTTTTTTTTTTCATATTATTTGTTATATTTAGTATTCCATCATCATCCCAATGCCACAGTACTGATTAGGGCCGTTTGCACTATATGGCATACAAATATGAAGACTGTGGATTTCCTGCCTTAAAGTGTTTTGCATCCACAGCTCCAAACTTACAGGGCTCTGTATGTATGTAATATTTTACAGACGTACACATAGACCTGTTGAATTCAGATGCCCTCGTCACAGATACCATGAGGACTGAACAAGCGCATTTAACAAATGGTTAAGAGAAAAAGGCAGGGAATGCAGCTGATTAGACTTGTATGTATGTGGTGATGATCTGGACCTCATTCAGGTTGTGGATGCTGTTGGAAAGACTGATCACTGACTCTCAGAGATGTTGGCTCTGCTCTTAAGTGAATAGCCAGATTGTTTTAGGTCCCATTAAAACAAACAAACAAACAAGAGAAACAACAACAAAGCAAAAGAAACCACAAAACAATCAACCCAAACCAATAAAAATAAAACCTCCAATCAGTAAAGTAGTAGATACAGGAACAATCCTCAAAGATCCGAGTCCTTGCAGGCACCTTATGTAGCAAATTCTTACAGGTGTTGGAAAGCAAGTATTTTAACTTGTTTATATTTCCGAGGGACCCTGTTTTTACAGCAGTGAGTTTTACGCAGACTTACACTGACTGCTCGAAATTCTGTGGGATGAAATCAGCTTGCAAGGATACTGTGTAATTAATTGTTTTAAAAACTCACAGCAAACCCCTTTTTAACTTTTAATTTCTAAATGCTTCAAAAATTGTATATAGTTATGACTATGGAGGCATCAGGGATATTCTGGGGAAATTAAATAGTTTCAACTAAATGTGGGTATTACAAATGACTGGATTTTAATTAAACACATTTTTCCATTACAGTTCAGTCTGTTCAAATTAGTAGTTTAAGTATCATACTCTCATGTAAAATACTTAAATATTTTGTCAGATGTTGATTCACATTAGCTACAGCTAAGAAACTTGTTTGCTATCGTTCTTAAGTCTGATACCAGTTCGTATCCCTCTTGTCTCCTATTGCCACAGCGTGGGGTTTTTTGCCCTTACGCCTTTTGCTTTAGCAGCTGCAAAATATTTCCCATTTTGCTTTGTGATTAGTGTTATGGTGCAGTTTGGTATACTATATAGATAGCATTGATTGCTTCATTTGATGTGTGCAAAGCTTTTTCAGTCTTCCACCTTAAATTCCTGACTCTTCCTCTCCCATCTTTGAATTTTACTTGACTGAAATTGAACAATTAGCCCCCCGCCTTTTTTTTTCCCCCTCTTCCCCATCTTTGTAAATTTAATCATATAAAAAATCCTGAGGGTAGTTTATCACATTATGAAATACAGACAGCCCTGCAAACCACCTTCTTATTATATTTTCTTTCTTTTTTTTCACTTTAGCACAGAGGCATATCTGTCTTTATTTGTTTTTCTGGGCAGACAGCCTTGGTTCCTCTCAGGTTCTTTTCCAGATGTACTCGCTGGATGCCCTTGTAATGGAAAGCAGGCAATAATGCAGTG
>JANHFX010026006.1:7500-26841 GCA_027560015.1 Chloroceryle amazona
TGGATGAATTTATTCTCCATTATAAACAGTAGAAAAGATTTAATAGAGATACAGGCAGTGGGTAGTCAGAACTGAACTGGAAAATTTCAAAATGAGAGAGATTAGAAGTGAAATTTTAAAGACGGCAGCTCACATAGGACTATTAAGGAGGAAGAGAAAAACAAGTGGCTTTTCCATCAAAGTTGCAAAATGTGAAAAATAGGCTGTCAAATCAGTTTGGCAGCTGAGTCTTGTTTGTCCCAGTTTTAGGTTATTTAGCCTCTGAAGCAGCAGAAAAGCTTAGAAGCTTATGAAAAGTTAGAAAATATATTACTCTGCAGTCAACCCAGAAACCTTTTACTTGGTAATAACTGCTAAGTTCTGAAACAAGATTCTGTGCTTTCTTTTCCTCATGATACAGATGTTAGACAGTGTTTCTGTGCAGAGGTCCTGTTAATTACTTGGAAGTTTGTTGTTGCTGCTTTTTCATCTGTTGCTGTTGAAATAACTTTCCCCTTGCAACTTCAGAGTAACATGCATGAAGACAAGAACTTCCATTTCACCCTGGTTTTGCCATACATAAGCAAAGGAAAGTGTCGTTTTCCCCTACTTGTTTTGGTAATTCAGACAGATGCTTAAGACAAAGGAAGTAGCACAAAATAAGCTGAGCAAAATTTTAAATTAAGTTGTATGCTCTGTTTTTACTGTCAAAAGGCTGGGCTCTACAGTGCCTAAACATAAAAGCATTTTTCTGTCTTTGAAAGATGCTAATTGCTGTGATGCTGCCTTACTGTCTGTGTTAGTTTATGGGTCCACTTGTAATTACAGAGGGGGCCAGCAGTGACCTTTTGGTTAGGGTTGCCTAACACCTTCCTCATAAAAAAATACTGCAAATTTATTTATTTATTTTAACATACAAGAAACACCGTCACCTTTCCTGTTTGCAGAAGGAGCATTGTTCTGATGAGAACCCCTAGCCCCTTTTGGGTAGAAGAAGGGGAGAGGGAAGGCAGAGGGAGAGGCCCTGCTCCCATGTAGCTCCGTGCTTACTCTTTGGGTAAGCAAGCTCTGTTGGAAGTAGAACTCTAGCATAAGGCTCCTGTGCAGCAGTCAGAACTTACTTCCTGCCAGGAGAGGGAATCTGTATCGCCATTTTGTATATAACAACTTTTGCACCATTTTGTGCAGTGAGATTGGCCTTCCTTTCAGGGACAAAAAAGAAGTGCTGTGGTTTTCGGCACAGGAAAATACCACTAATTGTCAGACAGGTTTCAAAGTAAAGTATCAGGATGCTGGGATGCCCATGCTTCACAGCATTTGCGTAAGCTTGATCCTACTCCATTGTGTATGTGCATTGTGGTGCAGGTTTTAGTTATACAATCACTGATCTCAGTACCAGTTTTCCTAGAGAACCTCTTTCAGTGCACCAAATAGACTTTAGGAAAGTAGAATTAAGGCTGTAGAGGTGATTGTAAATCTGGCTTGAAAATATTTGTCTGCTTGGCTTGGCAACTGAAATAACTTTAAACATAAAGATTCAGGCATGTGAAATAATTGCCACTGTAAGCTCCTCAAGGCAGGGATTCAGATTTTGGTATATATTACAAAAAGTGGAGAGGGTGCTCACACAGGTAAGTCACAGTGTATACTATGGACTTGGTGTATTAAAGCTGGGAAGGAGATTTTTTTCAGTCTTAACACCAAGACTGTCAAAGGTTGAGAATTCAGAATTACCAATTTGTTCTGATTTATTTTATTTATTTATTTTTTTTAAAGAGATGATGTGATGTACCATTTGTGGACATAATAGAGAACTAGGTTTATCACAGATGTGGGCCAGTTGATGAACAATGCAACTATAATTGTTACAAAGTCACTTCTGCTGTCTGCAGATAGAGCACATCTGTTGTCACTGACTTTTAGAAAACCTACTTATCCACAAGGCACAATGGGAGCAAAAAAAGATGATAATGTGAAACACAGCATGTATAAACTGATACTTACTTTAACTAACAGATGACAACAATATACTTGAAGCCAAACCTACTCCTATTCTTGAGGTATACTCAAGAAATGCTATTCTGTGAAAAAGATTGAAGATTTGAATTAAAAATTACTCTTTATTTTAAAATAAAAAAAATGAAGTGGTTTTAAGAATATCTATTTGTGTCTCTGCTTATCTGTAAATTTTTACAGGTTTTGTCGTTCAAGATGTTATTTTTACAGTTCTGCTAGTAACTTGAAGTACTACTTCTGTAAATTTTTTTCCCGTTATATCTTTTATCTTAGTAGTGGCACAAACTCTGTAGTTCAGTGTACCAGGAAGCATTTTGGCACAGTCAAAAGCAGGTGTCCATAACTTTTTTTTTAATAACAATTTTTAAATGTAACTGAAATATGTCACAAATACTAAACAGATCTCTTAATAGTGTTTTCTTGCCTGTGTTGATAGGATTTAGACATAAGGAATCATCTTTTCCTAGGCCAGGACAGGTACATAATGATCTGGTATTGAACACTGTGGTGTTACGGCTAAGATACTTAAAGGCACAGATGTCAAGCAAGTCAAAGTTATAGTCCCCACAGTAAACTTGGATTGCTCTTTTTATGGTTATGTATTCGTATGGTATGCTGTACTGCCAACTGTAAATGTTAAAACATGCCAGTCCCCAAAAAATCATGAGATTGGCTTAAAAGTAATCATGAGATAAAAATAATAAATTTAGGGTCCTTTTTATTTTCCTTCTAATTTTAAGCTATCACACTGTGATTGCGTTGTACTATTTTGTTTTTCTGCCAATATTCTCCCATAATAATTTTTCACAAGTGAAGATTCATGATAACAGTCAAGGGAGCTGGGTATGTGATGCAGCTGGCAACTTCTGTCATAATTTGCTGTTCTCGGAAGATGTGTGAGGTGTACTCCTCTAAGAAAAATAATACCAAATTAAAAATATACACGTATTCTTTCTGGAATTGCTTGTTAATTTTTTTTTTTTTTTGATTATGTGTCATAAAATGGCACAGATATGCTGGTAGCAATTCCATTGCACTGTTAGAAGAAGAGGGAACATAGGATATAGTTTTGAGTGGAGGTCTTCTAACTTGGCCTCACTCTTTTGGTCAAGTTAAATGGTTTCTCTACAGGATCTTATACTGCCAGAGGTTTCTGACATTTGCTAGTTGAGATTCCACTTCTTCAAAGGAGAAAAACCTTTTACTGTTAGGTTTGGGATGTGGAACACTGGCAGTAAGAATGTGTGCTTTTCTTTTTTCTTGTCTTTGCTTAAAAAACTCACCAGAGCATCTCGCAAGAACAAGTAAAATCAGTTCCGCTCATGCTATAAAGAATCTGCATACCAGTAGTTCCTGCACTAGATTTTGTCATGTGTCGTATATTATGTACCTGCTGCGTATGATCACTGAGAGCATTTAATTTTTTTAAATGCTGCTCTTTCCTCCATCTTAAATAAAAAGAACTCTTGTATTTACTCTGTCTGCTTATGTGTGTGGCTTTTCTTAGCATATTGGTTGGTCAGAGGATTTCCTCAAATGTGAAACCCCCTTCTGACCTTGTCCTGGCTTACCCCAGAGAGAAGAGATTGCCCTAGGCCCAAGTAGTGGTTTCAATTTCAGATGTAGCCAGTGATACAGATTTACTATGGCAGGAGTACTTTGGAAGCAAAGGGGCCCCTTTCCTCTTGTCTTTTTTGACTTTGAAACCAAAATCAACAAATGAAAGCATAGCCGGGCCAAAACATGCTCTCTGCAAATACTTTGTGGTACTTGTAGGCAGTGAAAGCAAATGCTATTAAAATTTAACACTGACAATTTTAAACCCAAGGACAACTCCAAAAAGGTCTGTCCTGCATCTGTTGTGTTGTCAAGGCAGAGACCTTCCTCAAAACTCATTACGGGGTGTCCATGGAGTTATCATGATGGGCTCAGCAGGAGATGAAGGACGAGCAGGTAAGCTGAACCCCACTGTGCTGGCACAGTGGTGTGATCCTCGGGTTCCCCCTTGCAGCAGCTGGGAGGAGGCTTGTGCGATAGTGCACAGACTTTGGTGACTGGAAAGTCTGGGTTGCAGGATGTTCTTGACAGTTGCTTGATAGGTGAAGTCTTCATTTGCCACGTTAACATGATGGCGCTATTTAAAATTAATCATAAGGCAAATTGGAGTGACTTTTTAGCTGGGGGTTGAGGAAGATATTTTGATAACTCGTTTTCTTTCTTGTGTCTTTGCTTCTTGGCAGAAGAGTTGGAACTTCATTTTTGCTTATTCTTTATAATGCAGATAGATAGCCGAGGGCTTGCAAACTAAAATATTTGGATATCCAGTTAACCTATCTATCTCAGCAACTTCAGTTTTGTGGGAAACTTAATTTATCCTATATGATTCAAAATTTACTTTTTAAAACCATGATGAAAGTAGAGCAATCATTGAGGAAGTTTTAATCTCAGACCACCACTTTTTCCCATGTTACACCTTTCACAGGTGTGCGTAAGGAATTTTCAGCCATTCCTCATAGCTGAAACACTTCTGCACTTCATTTTGAAAGTGTTGTTTTCCCGTTAAGCCTTCTCATTAATAAATACAATGGAGTCAAAGTAACTGTCGTGCAGCCCAGCTAAGTAAGGCCTGGGGAAGGGGGCACACTTGGACCTGGCAGTGCTTGTCCATGTGTTTTCATGTAAGCTACTTCATGGAGGGCTGTGCAGAACTGGATTTCTGTCAGTATCTCTGGTGGTGTCTGACCAGCTTCTTCCTGTCTTGCCTTGGGAGACTGTGCATTGGTTTTGAGGTGAACAAGCCATCTAGCTGCTTGACAGCCAAGTAGCCAGTGGCAGTGTGGACTCTACATGGGTATTTGAATCCAGCAGTTAAGCCAAGCTATGTTGTAGTTTTGCTTTTGAGGGGGGGGTTCTGCTGTTTTTTTTCTGTTGGCTGCAGAAGGAATGGGTATGAGTTTAGTACTTACCCTTTGTAGGACCATGGGTTTGCAGAGAAAAGTCAGCATTAGTATTTGTTCTGTTTCCTGTTGTGGATACCTGCAGGTGCCTACTGATGGCCTTGACTGCCTTGGATCTGGGGAAGAGGCCATTTTTAATTTAAAGTATGTGACAAATTATAAGTTGTAGTTTCTCTGACTGTGAGATTTTGCCCCGCAGCATTTTGTGAGTCTCTTAGTATTTCTGTGTCTCTGTCACTTTCTGAAATGGTGATGATGTTTACATGACATGGAATGATATGAGATTTAATTTGTTAATATCCATTATTAGATAAGGGGCTCTAGAGAATCACAGAATATTGAATGAATATACCTATTTGCTGTGGAGGGAAGAGGATTCCTTTCAAATGAATGTCCAGGGTGTAATGAGGTCCAGCAGTGACTTAACTGCTATGGTATTTCCTTTGTTCTAATGCCCAAGACATTGCCAGGAAATAACACAAAAGATACTTGAGTTGTCCTCTTATCTGCTACTCTGTTAATTGTATTTTGAAATAAAAGTTGGAAACACGGCAAAGGCAGGGAGGGAGGTCACTGATCTTGTCGTAACACTTGGGGAAGGAAAGCAAAGGCAGTAACTCTGAAGCTGACCATAACACTTATGCTGGATATTGGTTTGAGAGAAGAGGCAGAGAATAAAGAATGATTTGAGCAAGCTCCCTGATTGGTTTTCATCTCATTTCTCCTATTTCTCTGCAGTACCATTCACTCTGTATAATAACCATACACTTTCACAGTACCCCCTTTGAAAGATGGCAGTATACTGGTGCATAAAAGAGAGTCAGCTACACCACCACAACTATCTGCTCTAGTCACATGTTTTATAAAGTTACAGAAAGCAGATAAAGAAGGTGCCTCTTCTTAAAATGTCAGCCCATAGTGTTTGAATAACAGAAGATTGGAAAGACTTTTTGCATAAAATGCACCCTGTATGTGTTGTGACAGCATGTTAATGAAGGATAGATTATGTATTCTTATACTTAATTTAAGCAGTAGGTTTTCTGTCCTAATCGCATGCTGTTGCAGTCTGGGCATGTTACTTATTTACAGTTTTTATCAGTACTTCTTAATTTCCAAGAGCAAACTGTTCTCTTTCTCAGAGAGTTTTATCCTAAACAACAACAAAATCCAAGCGTTGATGAGAGTTTCTTGCTTTTTGTTGCTTTAAAACGTTATTAGTGGAAGAGGCACCAACTTCTCTAGACTTCAGAGGACTTTTTACGCCAAAGTTACTTTTTATGTATTTGTCCATAGGTAAATATGGAGGTGTTAGTCTTAAAGGAAATTGGATATAAGCTTTTGGTTTAATTCACTCAAGAGTGACACCCTGCTTCCTTTGCATCTCTCTGTTTCCATGTGCTTCTAGAGATAGCTGTTAAGGAAAACAAAGCTAATCATGGGTCTTTAAGGTGGACAACATGAGGAGAGAAACATTTTCCATTCATCTTTATAAGACACTTAGTTCTCTTCCTCTCACAGTGTTCCCTGGTTTCTCTCTACAGAGTGGTGACACCAAAACATGATTCCTGTTTCACTTGTTGGCAGCATAAGAAAAAAAAAAAAATTACAATAGTGTGCCTGTGGTATCCTGGAAATTTCTGAGGAATCATTGGTTTCTGACATTTTTTCTGAAATCATATTTGACTGAGGATGACAATTGTTCTTAGGTTTGATCACATAGATACAGATGTAAAGAGCAACAGCACAAGACTGTACAAGAACAGAGCCCCCACAAGCATACATGTGTGGTGTTGTTTTGTCTGAGGTTCTAGGTTTCTGCTTGAAGATGAATTTTCAAACATGTTTACAAGATGCTTTTCAAACTAACAATAGCAGCCTTTCTATTAGATACTTTCAAAATCTACCTCTGTAGAAAGACATAAAACTTTGCAGATACAAATGACCAGCTTCCTTGCATGTGTAACTTTTTTTCTTTTTTTCTTTTTTTTTTTTTCAAATATGCCTTTAGCCAAAGGGACACATAGGCTTTGTGAATGCACAAAATGATGATACTTTGTCCTCTGTTTAGTTGCTATTTACTTATTTCTGTTTTCTGCCTGGAACTCAGGTGTGTATTTTTTCTAAAGCATTGATTTTTAACAAGTCTTTTTGTGTGGGTGAGAAGAATCCTGGGATAATCTTAGTTTACAGATTTTCAAAGGAAAATACTGTTGTAAGTATGCACTGTACTAAGAGTCATGAGGTTTATTTAAGCCTGTGAGAGAACCTGCAGAGACTGAAAACCTGCAGACACAGGAAATACCTCTCTGTCTTAATGTGAAGCAAATCAGAAATCTCCCAGGTGGATGCGATGCAGCCTCCAGGTTTTGGGTCTAGGGGGGATCCAGGTCTGGACTATGCTGTTAAGAGCTTCCTCTGAGATCTTGGACAAGGTCACTTTCCTCTGTGCAGTGAGATGGGAGTGATGCTGTGGGTGCTTTTCTATCCCTGGGATGCAGGGATGCTGTGGATGCTTTTGTACCACTGAGATGCAGGGACAGTTTATTCAGCCGGAAGGGCAGTAACGCATATGGTGTGCGGGATGGGTTGAGTGATTCAGAACGGAGCCAAAGAAATCCAGCATGTACAGAGGGTAGCTCATACGGAAATGTTGAGGTCATGGGTGTGTCTTAAGTCTTGCACTGCCTGAAGGTTGAGACATCAAAGTTGGTCTGCCAGGACATGCTGCCTTGGCTAGGTAGTCTCAGAATCACTTTTTTGAAGAGCAGCATCTAAACTTTAAAGCGTAAACATAGTGTGGATTTTTCTTAAAAACAAACAAATAAGCTAGAGAAAGGCAACACTTTTGGTTCACCTTAATTCAGCCTGTCTACTAGCAAAACCCACATTTCTTCTCTCTGGGAGAATGACAGGGATACCCAGCAGAAAGTTGTCTGGTTTGCATGAGATCCCTAAAGGTTCAGTAGAGCTCAAAGCAGAGAGAGGCATGCTGTGCTTTTGCTCTGAAAAGACTTTGAACAGCTGGAAGGAGATGTGCTGGGGTGCAGTCCCTAACACAAACACATTTGCATGTCTTAGACCATCGTGATTTTTCAAGAACAATGCTTCTGAGCAGCAACTGGAAAAGGGACTTTAATTCTCCAGTGAAAGAACTGGGAATATTTCCTACCAGAGCTCACAGAAGCCTGTTAGACAGGATGTTCTCCTAGGAGGTGGGAAGAAGTAAAGAAACAATCTATACAATGCTCTGTTTAAGCTGTTTAACCACTAAGCTGTTAGATAGAAGTCATAGAAGTCTATGAGTTGCCCACTTTCTTAATTTTTGGGGGTTTTGTTTTTGTTTTGGTTTTTGTTTGTTTGGTTTGGTTTTGTTTGGTTTGGTTTTGTTTTGTTTTGTTTGTATTTTTTAAATGTGCTGCTGTTGTATTTTATGTGTGAATGATTCTGGCAGTGATTCTGAGCTCCTTGGGGTACATAGGTGGCAAAGAATTGAGTTACTCAGGGGGAGCTGTAGGGGGAGGGAAGTCTGCAGGGCTTAGTTGTGAGCTGAATGCCAGAGTTTGGTCTTGTCAAGCTGAAGAGTCTTCTGAACATGTCTGGAAAAGTGACTGAAAAGTGTTAGGGAGGAGCTTCAGTGTTGGGAGGTGGAGATTCCTATGCACTCCTGGTGACTTAAGCACTGCATCATTCCTGAGAGGAGAGGCAAGGATGTGAAGATAGTAGTTTGGGATTTTAATGCCTAAATTCCTGTGGTGCTCTAGCCTTTCTATTTGATGTGTCTGTTTTTTTTTAAGATGCAAAGGTACATTTATGTATTCGTCAGTATGGGTAGATGCCCCTTTGTGCTTAGGAATTCTTGAAAATCTTGAGCATTTGTTTGTTGCTGACTTTCTGTCTAAATTATATGTCTGGTCTGCTTAGGCATTTTTTAAAATCCCATTACATACCTTCTGGAGACTTCACCTCTGCCTTTCATTGCTTCAGTTCTCTGTCTGGAAAGTGGAAGTAATGCTATTTCCTGAAGCATAACTCTAAGCACAGAGGTGTTTTTGGAGAGCAATATATTGAGAAATGGGAGGTGCAATATTACTACGTGTGAGTCACTTAGGAGTTGCTGTGTTTATCTCTGTAGATTGTAAGATGCTTGGGGCAGGGTGCTTTTTCCCAAGACAGTTTGTCCTCATTTTGCCATGTGAATTCTGCTGCTTCTTCCATCCTAGGTGCAATTAGCATGCTTCAGTGATGTACCTTTCAGCAGTAATGCAGGCAACGCTTTGATTTGTATTAAGGAATTTTGCCCTTGGTAATCTGTCTTCTCAGCCTCTGTTCCCCATCTGGAAAATGGGATAATGCTTCTTTTTATATCTGGGTGTGATTTTGTGGGGGAAACCAAAGCAGACTTTCTTACCTTGTGGTACCTTCCTACATGCCCAAACTTTGGCAAATGCCAGAGCCGGGGCTTGTTCCTATATGTGCAGTTGTTGCAGCACAGTGGGATCTTGATTCACTGGTACAAGCAGTTAAGTTGTAAAGTAAGGGAAAATGACGGGCTGATTAAACATTTCTGTGCCTCCTCCCTCATTCTATGTAGAATTAGTCTGAGGTAGGCTCTTGGTGTAGATCTCAAGTACCTAGTTTCACAGTCTCTTTTTAATCTCATTTGAATTTTTACCTCCACATTAGACACTGAATCTGTACAGGATTTGTTATTTACTTGTTACAGAGATTGAAAGAAGATAATGACAATGTAAGCTGACAAAATATTAGGCAAACCAGCTTACTATTCAACAGTGAGGATCACAGTTTTGGTTGAGTCTTCCTTCCTCAGCCTGTGCATGCCCCACATGTGCTGGGAAGCTGCACATGTAGTTTTGAGCATAAACACAAGCTGGACTTCAGGAAAGAAATGCTAGTCTGAAGGCTGTCTTCAGTGTAATACAGGAGCAAGGTTTGATATTTGGTGTTCTCCACTGTAACACTGCTATGGTTTTCCACTTTGGTGAAGCAGTGAGATTTAGATGGTAAATTAGTTCACTTTCTCTGAGCACTACTTTTCTGCTACCTTTCTTGACTACCCTTCCTCATAAAGATGCCAATTTTGGAGGCATGACAGATGTGAATTTAGCAAAACTATAATATCAGTGTACAGTCTAGTTTAGTCAGTAGAGCTGGAGAAAGCCCAATTTATGACCATATCAAATAAACTCTCTCTACAGGTTCTGTGGTAGATATTGAGAGCAATTTTGTATTGCATTGGTCTGTATTGGCAGAAAATGGCATCTATTTTTAAAATTTTGTTTACAGGTACAAGAGGTTTAAGATGAAGTACTTTTTGGTGCATGTAGATGATGTTCAAGAGTATTCACAGGTGTACTTTAACCACTGTTGAGCAGTCTCTCTCAGGTCCTACCACCTGAGGAATCACCAAGGTTTTACTGTGCCTAGTATTTCTTCAACTTCTTGGGCAGTTCTGCATCTAGTTTAAGGCAATGTCAGTTTTATGTTTTACTTGTCATGGTAAAGTCACTGTACCCCTTGTGGTGACTGCTGAAAAATAAACTTTTTCTCAGTTCTCTTTCCTTTGCACCTACGTATCATGGTATGTTTCAGTAGTGAAAAATGACTTATTTAAATAATAATTAAAAAAAATCAGTTATTTTGAACTGTCTTCCCTTTAATATGAAAGTTAATATTTCCCAATTTTTATCTTCACTGAAGCTCACACAAAGGAAACACGGTCTTAGCTATCCACTAGTCATCAAACCTATCTCCCTTCCTCCTCCCCCCTGGCTTTTGCCGTTATCTTTTTAAAAACCAGATCATCTTAATACAGAAAGAGGCTTGCAAACACTCAGTAGGTAGTTCAATGATTTGAAGGTTTTCTTTCTTGTATGCTGGCAAATTTCTAATGCAAACAGAATAGCACAACATAGTCTCTAATTGTCATGGGAAACTGCTGTTATGAAAGGGAATTATTACAGTAGTTTGTGCAAAACAGATTCTCATAAACCAAACCAGATACAACCTCTGTATATTTTTCTGGGTAAAAATGTTAGGGTTTTAATTAGTACTTTCATATAAATGCTTGCCTGAAACCTTTTTGATTAAAAGGGTGGAAAGATGTAGCAAACTAAATATGAAATTAACAAGCCCAAAGACTGCACCTTGGTAAACCATAGAATTACTCCATGGCAAAAAGCCAGAGATCCATTAGAAATAAATAGATAGATAGATAGATAGATAGATAAACAGACATGGAAGTGTGGTTTTGCTGTTTCTCATGCTGTCTGCTATAACTGAAAAAAACCCCCATGCATTGTATTATGAGTATGTTTTTTTTCACAGTTTTGATCACGGTATTTACTTTCTTCATCTGACCACTACTGAGTTAGTACATCCACCACTAATGTACACTAGTTGTTTTTTTTTTATTTATTTATTGTTTTGAATTCACTGTGCAGTTGGGTATTGGTGACTCTCTTCACTAGATGATCCAACAGGTGGTTCTAAAGACTAGTCAAAACTTGCAACTAAACCAGATTGGGCTGCTAAGATGAGAGGTGGAAAGTTTAAAATATGGTTGATCGCAATAGATCTTGGTTGCAGGGTGGTGGAGGAAGTGAAATGGAATGCCTTCCTGGAAAGTGTTGGTGTCTGTAACAAAATGAGCAGCTTGCCAGGAGACCTGCAGTATGCTTTGCCCTCCTAAGCTTACTTTCTGAGTCAAAAGAATTTTCATGGAAGTCTCAGCTTAGAGATTCTGTGTCTGAGACTGGAGTTTTCTGTGCACTTAAAGCAGGCAGAAGATTGCTTTGGTAATGAAAGAGGTGACACTGTATTTGGGTTAACTCCATGATAAATTTGTTCTGGGATGGGGTTTGTATTTTTTAAAAAAAATATTATTATGGGGTGGGGGATGGGTTTTCACTTAAGTTCATTGCTTCCGTGACCACATACTCGTAAAAAATGCTAGCAGCACAGGGATGAGGTGAACAGGAGTAACTGGATTAGGGGAGAGCCTCTTCAGTTCTTTTTTTTATGCCAGTTTAAAGTACATGTGAAGCTACACAAGAAAGCCTTCTCTCTCTGTCTCAAGGGCAGATAGAGCATAATTGTTAGGTGCGTAATCTGTATTTCTGGCCCAGACATCTTTATAGGGGGGTCATGGGTGTGAAATTGGACCAACTTTATGGAGGAATCCTGTCTGACTGATGTCTTTTCTGATAAGAACACATTTAAGGAGAAATGCATTGATACTATTATCACATAATAATATGATTACAGAGTTGATTATTTACTCCTTTCATTTGCTTACATTTGACCTACTTTCCATGTTCTTTATGTTTTTATTAAAAGTCTGTAGGTGCAGTATGATGGAGAGTGTGTTTAACATATGGTGCATCTTGTGCATTTGTGTGAATTTACTGCAGTTCATAGTAGCTCTTCACCCAAAGTGGGATCTCAAAGGGAGTTACAGCACTGGAAGAGGTTTCATGAAATCTGTATTTCCCAATCAGAGAGTTCTCCTTTGCTCCATGCCTCCTGTTCTGCTTTTTATGAAATTTTCTTAAACTTCGTTTGTTTAAAAGTTATTTTATGTTGAAATCCCTCTTGGATGAAGAGTACCTGAAAAAATTCAATAATGCTGCTGTAATTTAAAGATAAATGTCATTTAGCGTTGCTTGACTTGGAGTCTGTCCTGATAGGAGTTTTACTGGGGGAATTTCATTCAAATGAATTGAACATCAAGATACCCTTGGTGTATCCAGCTGTCTTGGACGAAGTGGATGTGAAGATGTCACAGAATCACAGAACGGCTGGGCTTGGAAAGGACCTCTGGAGATCATCTAGGCCAATGCCCCTGCTAAAGCCTGTTTGGCTAGAGCAGATTGTATTGGATCGTGTCCATGAAGGTTTTGAAAGCCTCCAGAGAATACTCTGTAACCTCTAGGCAGCCTGTTCCAGGGCTTCATCATTCACAGTAAAGAAGCTTGTCCTTATGTTTAGGTGGAACTTCCTTGTGTTACAGTTTGTGCCCATTTCTCCTTGTCTTGTCACTGGGCACCACTGAAGATTCTGTGCCCATCCTCCTGATCCTTGCCCCTTAGATATCAATAATCATTGATCAGTTCCCCTCTCAGTTTTCTCCAGTCTAAACAGGTCTAGGTCTCTCAGCCTTTCCTTGTGAGAGAGATGGTCCAGTCCCCTAATTATCTTTGCATAAACCTCTGTTGGACTTTCTCCAGTAGTTCCCAGATTCTCTTGAACTGAGGAACACAGAACTGGACACAGTACTTCAGATGTGGTTTCACTGGGGCAGAATAAAGGGGGAGAAGAACCTCCCTCAACCTTATGGCCATACTCTTCTGAATGTACCCAAGAAGACCATTGGCCTACTTGACCACAAGAGCACAGTGCTGGCTCATGGTTAACGTGCACCAGGACTCCTAGGTCCTTCTCTGTGGAGCTACTTTCCAGCAAGTCAAACCCTAACCTGTACTGGTGCGTGGGTTTGGGTTTCTTCCTCCACAGGTGTAGGACTTTATTTGCCTGTATTGAACTTCATTTTGTTCCACTCTGCCTAACTGTCCAGCCTGTCCAGGTCTTGCTGAATGGCAGCACAGCCTTCTGGTGTGTCAGCCACTCCTCCCAGTTTTGCATAATCAGCAAACTTGCTGAGTATATGCTCTGTCCCTTCATCCAGGTCATCAATGAGTATGTTGAACAAGATCAGACCCAGTACTGACCCTTGGGGCCCACCACTAGCAATAGGCTTCTAACTAAACCATGCTGCTGATCACAACCCTCTGAGCTGTGTCATTCAGCTAGTTGAAGCCATGTTAAGCATGCATGTCTTACAAGTCACTTAAAGTTTGCTTTGCAAATGTGTCATGTTAGGAGGTTAAAAAGAGATTTGTAAACTGCCTGATTATTTTATATGTACTTATCTAGTGAAATGAGCACGTAGTAAATATTCACATACTGAAGGATAAAGTTACCTGTTCTTTTCTTGCCCTCCTTCACTTAGGGTAAAAGTAACAAGAAACCCCAGGTATAGAAATACTGAAATCTGGATATTTTAAGCAGGGGTAGTTAGGATCCACAATAGTTAAAATTATGAGATGACAATACTTTCAATATTTTATCCTCAATAGGAGTTGGAGCTGCAGATTGGTTTTTGTTGCATTCTGCTGCATCAAGAATTCATTCCTGTTGAGCTAGTCATTCTTACAGGTGTTTTACTTAAAATATATGAATATGAATCAGTATCATATGAGTGATGGCAGAGATGTGTGAAACACTGGAAATCCCAGTCTTTCCGTGTTGGATGTATCTGTTCAGTTCATCAGCTCCTCAGTACTGTTCCAGTTATTCTCAGGACAGTCTGCTGCAGAGGAAAGGAATTGGGAACCTGACTGGCTGTATCATTGTATGGGGTAGGGTGTAAGCTTCAAGTGGCAAGGCTGGTGACATTCATCTTAGATTGCCCATCTATAGGTTGCTGCATTGTGGAAGTTCAGGGCTAGTACTGTGGTAGGAATGTGGCATTATTATCTCAAAGCATGAGGAAATCATGCTGCACCTGAATCAGTCAGCACCCGTAGTGAAACTTGCATTTAAATTCAGAGTAAAAGAAAAGAGTGTGCCCTACTTACACACTCTTAGTATTTTAGATAACTTTCACTTGTTGAGTGTTAATTTAAAAAAAAAATCTCTCTAGGTGGGAAGGGGAGAAACATCTTAAGTATAATCTCATTCTTAGGTGATCTATGGAAATTGCATATGAATGTTTCTCATTTTCATAGTACAACAGGAAATTGAAATGGAAAAGCTGTTGAAATGTTGTTTCTTTTGTATAGACTACTCTTCCTTGAAATAAAGACTAGGGGTTTTTGCTGGATTTCTAATTGATAGCTATTCATCATGTAGTATGAAATTGCTGAGTAGGAAGGAAGAGATGAGGGATTGCAGACAAAACATGACAAAGTTTTCAAACACTGTAAGAATTCTTGTAACCATACCTAACATCCACTGAATATATTAGCGTGATGATTCCTCTTATTTATCTTTTCTGGAAGCAAGTGTAATCAAGTATGATTATCAATGAATCAGACAAGCTATTTGCTCCACCTTTAATGACCTGAAGGTGGGTAAGCAAAAGAAACCAGAGGTGGAAAAGAAGTAATCTTAGTTTTGATGCAGAAGGGCTGATTACTAGCCTCTGTGTGAATCTGGAAGAAAAGAAATTGAGTTCAGCTGTCACATTGCTTTTACTGGTTTTAGGGGAGACTTCTGTTGTGCTTTTATAATTGGTCAGCTTTATGTAGTTCATTAAAACCTGGAACAACACAACACTTGCTGGAGAAACTAAATTTTCTTCCTTCTTTTTTGTCAGCCTATTATGTGTTACCACTGGTTGCAGTGTTTTCTGCAAGCTTCAAGACTGAACAGTATAACTTTGTAGATGTAACTGGAAGTCTGGCACAATCTTCACAGTTCTCAGCAGTGATAGCACATCAGCTTCTCGTTGATTAACATTTGGAGTGTTCTGCTCCAGGGTAAGCACTGTAGCCATAATATAGAGAGTCGATGTGGGGTAATGGGTGCCTATAGCTACTTTTGAGTCTTCCTTTGTGTGCATTTGCAAATGAAAACCTAATTTCATAAGCCCTCTGGTTTCTTTTTAGATTCATCTGCTAGAGGTTTTCATCTCTTTCCTGAAGTGCTGCTTCTGTAATATTTTTCCATGGCAGTTAAGGACACTTCAAATTAAACATAAGCCTACTAAGAATAGGTTTATAGTGTTGTTTTTTGTTTGTTTCCTTTTTTTTGTTTGTTTGTTTGGTATTTTGTGTGTACTTTTGTTTTGGTTTTGTTTGTTTGTTGTTTGGTTTTTTTCAGTTTTTCATGATGTATACATTGAAATTACTGATCTTCAATATTTCTTTCTGACTACTTTTTTCTCCTATCTCCGAGAAAGAGAGTATGAACTTGTGATGTAAATAAACAAGGATCTTCCTGCATCCAATTAAATTAAGACTGTGCACTAAAACCACCGTATGTGTGTAGTGGCAAGGACAGGCTCAGTCCAGATTGTGCCTTTTCCAGCAGGTGCAGAACAGCTGTGGTCAGACTTTTTGGAGGGAAGTGTAGGGAAGGAATCGAGTAGTAAGAAATTGGTGATTGTAACTGTGCTGATGTGTTTTAGCTGTTACAGTAAAGATTAAATGGGAAATTCTGATCTAATTGCTGCTAAATGACAGATGCAAAAGACTAACTCAAAGCTGCCTTAAGTGTGATGCCATGGTTTATAAGCTTAAACAAGAAGTTTTATGACTATTTTTAAACTGTGAAGTCAGATGCCTTCAGTTGGTAAAGAGTGGTGGAAATTTCTCATTTCTATGTTATGAAGCCATATTTCACAAAACAAGTATTGCTGTGAAATGTAGAGGATTGCTAGTAGATGAAGAGATAGTATGTTATAAAGGATTTCAAAGTTCTGCTGATGCCCACATCATCTCCTGTGGCCGTGTCCCCTTCTTACTAGTTTGTGTCTGATTTTTCAGCAAGTGTTCCCTGCTGCCTTCAAGGAAAGGAGGTGGAAGCCAATCTCTACCATTTCAAGTTTCACTTGCAGCCTTTTTTTCTGGATGCTCTGCAGGTCCTTGTGTCAGGGGAGGGCAGGATGGAGTTTGCTACCTGGTGGCAACCTAAACAACTGAAAGACTTATGTGAATCCCCAGGGTGTGCATTTCTATTCCCTGACTTACTGATAGAAGTCAATATTTACAAAAACGTCAACTTCCTCAGGTGACAGGCTTGAAGCATGTTTATATGTCACCATTCTTGACTTGCTTTTTATTATCTTTATCATGAATGATTCAGGATAAATCCTTTCTTGCTCAGTTGACTCCATGTGGTTCTTGAGTCATTAGATATAAATCATGTCTTATCAGTTCATCAGTCCATGGTTCAGGATGTACACTAGAAAATTGATTTTGAATATTCTGCCACTCCAATTTATTGCTGATATTGCTGTCTGCAGTATTTTGTGCAAAATGAACACCTAAAGTAACTTACAAAAGGTAAGTAGCAAGTTTACAGTACTTGATCATACAGTCATCTAGGTTGGAAAAGACCTTTAAGATCATCAAATCCAATCATTAACCCTACTTTGCAAAGTCTACCACTAAGCCATATCCCCAAGCACCACATCTATATGGCTTTAAACACATCCAGGGATAGTGACTCAACCACATCCCTGGACATCATGTTCCAAAGCCTGACAACCCTTACAGTGAAAAGCATTTTTCCTAATGTCCTGTCTAAACCTCACTTGGTGCAGCTTGAGGCCATTTCCTTTTGTTTTATCATTAATTATTTGTGAGAAGAGACCAGCACCTACCTCTCTACAAAATCCTTTCAGGTAGTTGTAGAGAGCTATAAGGTCTCCCCTCTGCCTCCTGTTCCTCAGACTAAAGAGCCCCAGTTCCCTCAGCCGCTTCTTAGAAGACTTGTTCTCCAGGCCCTTCAGCAGCTTAGCTGCTCTTCTCTGGACCTGCTCCAGCACCTTGGTGCCTTTCCTGTATTGAGGACAGTTTTGTTGTGAGAATGCTGTGGGAAGTGGTGTCAAAAGCTTTATGGAAGTCCGGGTAGACAACATCCCCAGCCTTTCCCTCATCCACCAGGCGGGTCATTTTGTCATAGAAGGAGGTCTGTGAGCTTAGCTGGGGTGTTTGTAAAGGAAGTGGATAGGAAAGTGAGATGGAGAATACGCATGGTTATTTGTCAGTCTGGTGGTCCCTCTTGCGTTCAGTTTACACATACATTGCTCAGATTAAGTCTTCTAAACTTGAGCATTTGGCTTAGTGAAGAAGTTTTGTGCACCGTATCCTCACCAGAGAACACTTCCCTCCACTCTCTTTGTCTATAAAACTTTGTGGCCCAGATTCCAAATGCTGTTCCTTTAGGGCTGATGAGAAATTTTATATTCAGGGCTTGCATTATTTCCTCCAGTTCTGTAGAACTGGAGTAAGCACTTCCAGACAGCACTCTGTGATTAAAACAAAACACATTCTTCTTTATGAAAGAAGAGTTAATTTTCTGTGAAATACTAAGATTAGCTTTTTTGCTTGCTTTATTCAGAATCGTGATATGTCTCATACAGTGTAATAATGTTTTTTGTCTCACTAATTTGTGAAGTGCTTGTTTGGATATTTATGGTTGTGTGCATGTGTTCTTGGTAAGCACTTAATATATGAGATTGACCTTTTTGGCAAAGGCTACATTGTGTAGAAGAAATTAAAACTGAAATAACAGTTGTTTCAGATTATTTTTCTGAAAGTGTAATTGCATATATTCTTTTTCCTACTGGCTGTTGAAATGAGTTACCCAATAGTGTTTATTATTCTGTTTTATTTCAACAATACATATATAGTAGTTTTGTTTCCATTCCACTGACAGACCTACAGTCTCCAGTGGTAATTCTTTACCAGCAATTTTTTATAATTGTAATAACTATGGAACTTTGTGAAATATAGTGGAAATATTTTCCTGAAGTTTATACCCTATAAATAAAATCCCGATTCTCTTTTTTTACCCTCTGTCAAAAAATAATGCAGACAGAGATTCTTAAGCAACAAATTGATTCAAAACTCCCTATGTATTAGAACATTTCTGAGTATTTCAATATCTGAAGTTTATATAACTCTTGCTTCTCTTCTAGTGCCCATCTATGCTGAGAATTTGGACATATGCTAGAATACTTATCAATGGACTTAAACAAATTTCCATATTTTACTGTGTACTTAAGTCCTATTTTAGCTGCGTGTCGCAAGAGTAAATTGAATTAAACCCCTATGCTGTGATCCTCAGAGCTGTAGATGTCTAATGGTCCATCACATACTCCCTTCTGTGTGCTGGTAGCTGCAGGGCTGTGGTTGTACCCCAAGAACCAGCTTTGCCAAGTGCCCTTCAGAGACTGCATTACCTTGCAAGACCTGAGGTGTAGTTTACCCACAGACTTATCTTTGGACAATTTTCCAAATGTTATGGGCACTTACAAACTTAAAGGTCAGGTTTTTAGGCATATGTAGACAATTAAGTACCACTTAACAGTTGACTTTGGTCAAAAAGTTTTAATTGTCTGAATGTGGGAGCTAAGCTGTTGTGTTGTATCCTTGCAGCACGGCTGAGGGACTGTTAACTGGTACAAATCTTCATTCCTTTACTTGGACCAGGTTCTGGCACAGTGATTTTATTATTGCCTCTTTGAATGCATAACAAAATGGAAAAAAAGATATTAATGTAGTTAATAAATATTTAATCTTTCTCTCTTTTTTTTTTTTTTAAAAAAAAGGTGCCAGATAAGGGACTAGGAAAAGAGCTC
>JANHFX010026006.1:26941-39138 GCA_027560015.1 Chloroceryle amazona
AAAAAGGTGCCAGATAAGTGACTATGAAAAGAGCTCCAAGTGTTAAAATAGTGTCTGTTGTATGTGTCTCCCAAAGGATGAAAACAATACAAGCTTGCATTACATAAGTAAAAAGATAATTCCAGCCAGAGCCTTCCCTGCCTGCCTCTCCCTCATCTTTTCTGGTTGCATGCTGGTATGTTTTTATGCAAAACCAAACATCTTTTGTGTTTAGGGGAAGGAGTAATAGAAGTGTCAGATTTTGTTAACATATTTGACAAACTATGGCAGCAAAAGCTATCCTTTTTATATTTTGGCATGAACAATTGCCCTTTTATTGGGCCATTAATGCTATTTCAGAGCATCATGCTGTATCCACAGGCAGTAATTTAGCAGCTGTTTATCAGGAGCTTTCATAAAAGCTTTGAATAGTATTATAACATTCAGTAACCCTAACAACAGTGTCTCAGAATCTGTGCCCGTCTAAATGGGATATCCATGAATGTAGCTGTTCAGGGATGCGTGACCCACATAACCTATAAATTTGATTGGAAGTTACAGTGCTGGCATCGGCTGATGGATAGCAGATTAGAGCCCTGATTAACCATGTGATTCACAGGCTGGGAATATATTGTCCTAAGAAAGATTCATCAGATGCAATCAGTATTTCAAGTGGCGAGATGAAATTCAGATGTGCCTTTTTTTTTTCTCCTTCTCCTTCCTTGTAGTTTCCTTCTTAGGTTGCACTTTGTTATTTATTTATTTTATTTCCAGACCCAAAAAATACATCTTTGATGAAACTGTTCCTCACCCTAAAGCTGTCTGCCTGTTATTCATCAGAAAGCAGGTCGCAGTTCACTGAGCAGAAGAAAAGATTTTAATAGAATCTGTGCCAAGGGCTGTAATGCATCATTTTAGGGCCCTAATTACATTACAATGACAAATATCAATGGTGACAACAGCAATAACCTACGTCCTTTAATGGCTATGCTGGAAAAGGAGTTTGGGCGCTGTGCCATCAGATTAGACTTGGTTTCAAAGCATAGGCCATTAGACGTGTGTGTGTCCACAGTATTATTAGCTGATAACTGAAGCCCAATGGAAAGGCTTGTAAATAAATGATACCTCTAAAGCCTTGTCCCATGGGACACAAAAGGCAAAATTAGATGACCTCGGAAGCAGCCATTTTTCTGTGGCAGCTTTGGCTTTGCATGTGAGGAATTGGCTGCCTGATTTTATGAAATCATACTTCTTCCTTCAGCCCATTAGGTTCCACATGAAAAGCCTATTGGCCTGACATCTCAGTGAAAAGAGGAGATCCTAAACTGGATTTAGTTATAGAGGTTTGAAGATCTGTATGGATTTAGAAATGTGAAAAGAACTCGTGTTTTAATTTGTGTTCTGACTTTTTACCTTAAGCAAAGAAGTTGTTTCTAGGCCACCTCCAATGGCAATAGCAATAGGTCTACCTAGATGCTATCCTACATCAGGAATACCTCCACTTTCAAGCTGTAGGGCATCATCACAAGAAACCTCCTTTAGCTAGAACCCAGCAGATAACTCCTCTTTAATGTTTTCTGATAAGCAATAAGGCTTATTTCTCTGGTATTATCCTGTACAGCTAATTTCAGAAACAGTTGCAGTGTTGAGGCAAAGGGTATTTTGTATTTAATGTGTGGAAATGTCTAGTTTAAGATTCTTCAGTACAGAATGTGTAGTGTCCTTCCTATCTTTGTGGATGTATGCACTGCTTTCCTTCATGCCTACCTGCTGCCTGTGGTTTCCAAAGGTCCCTTACTCAGTCCTGCTGTGCTTTTACGGTTTACTGCTGCTCAGCTGAGCTGTTTTCTTGCTGCCCAAGTGTTGAGGGAGATAAAATGTACGCACAACCATGCAACTGGGGGTGCTTATTGTTAGTGGAGGCAAAGATTGTTTTAATAAGGGAATAGTGTAAACACCTGCTTCAGCATAGCAAGGGCTTCTCAGCCTTGTCGTGACTGGCCTAGTGGGCCCTTGCTTAGCTAAGAAATGCTTCTGGGGGACATCTTGGTATCTCTTGAAGCTTCTGGCAAGCTTTTTTTCTTCTCTGTAGGTTGAGCTGGGTGCTGTTACCATCAGCTCATTTTCCTGCGTACAGCATGAAAAGACTTGCTCTTTTGCACTCCAGTGGGATTGATATCAGAGGGTTTATTACAGTTGTATAACCATTCATATTTCAGTCACCTGCTTTCACTTACAGCTTTTTGGGAGACTCTTTTTAACTTAACATTTCCCAGGCTCAAAATATGCCGGAGGTGAATTTTTCTAAAAATACTGAGCAAATATGCTTCAACCGCTTTTTGGCCAGAAGAGCAATGTTATTCTTCTGTTGTGGGGAGGGAGGAAGGAAATAAACAAAAGAAAACATTATAGCTGAAATAGCTTGAAATAGATTGGCTTGATTAAGAAGAAATACCTCAAAGTGAGGGGAATAAAATTGTTTTTGTTGTCTAAGCTATATTCTAGCTGAACTAGAATATACAAGTTTGATGGGAGAAGTCAGAGAAGTTTTACGGCCTGTGTTACTTAAGAAGTCAGAGAAGGCAATTTTAACAGTCCCTTCTGGCCTTAAAATCTGTGAATCTACAAGCCTTTTTAAATTACATGCTGAGCTCCTGCATGGCACTCTGAGCACGTTTTATTCTCAGATCCTAAGCAGTGCAGTAGAGGCATCTAGCTAACATAGCTGTGGTGGAAGTGGTCTTCTGCTGGGCACAGCTAAGGCAAGGGCTACCCACAGGAGCTGTGCAGGAGGTGGGTAAGGTTGCAGCAGGCATTTTAAATACAGGTAGGAGTTGTTTTGCAGCAGAGGAAAGCATCATGTGCATGTTTTTAAATAGCAGGTCAGAGGGGCTTCAGCTTAAGTCAGGACAGCGACATTTTGGAGTTTTCGTACAGAAGAGTCTCACAGAGCAGGATGTGTAAAACGCTTTGGTTTTAAGGCATTCAGGGGATTCCCCCCCCCCCCCTTTTTTTTTTGCACACTGCAAAAAGGCAGTGTGTCTGTGGCCCAAAATTTGGCAATTACTAAATTAATGGTGCTTGAGCCACTACAGCACAGGTATTTTGCAGCTGTACATTGTATTATGGTCTGCAGTTCCTTAATCAAATATTTTTTGCAAGTAATGCTGTACTGGATTGTGCAGGCTCTCTGCCTGAAGCTTAGATGCAAACATCTTGTCACTCCCTGTACTTCTCTATGTAACAAGCAGTTTGTAAATCTCTGTGTCATCTAGTATAATGAACACTGTAAAGGACTATTTAGGTTTTACATAGTGGCATATCTAACATTACAGGCATGCATAGACCTTTGAAATTAGCAGGTAATCTGTCTTTGTGGTGAACAGAATATATTCTCAAGAGTTCTTTAAGGTAACTGTGCTGCTGAATAAAAATCATCAATGTAAAAATGTATTAAAATATATAACTTCGATGAGATGGGGACTTGCATAAAGAGCAAAGATGAGTGAGAAGATACTGGGACAGCGTAACAAGGAAATTACTGTATAAATAACCTGTGGGAGTTTAGATGGATTTCAGAGAAATTAAGAAATTGTACTGCAAAGTATCGTGTGTTAATTCAGATGTATCACAGTATGCACAAGGGGGCAGAGTTAGTTTCACATGTACCTTTACCTCTAGCATGCCATGTCTTCTGGTTACATAGCTGTGTAATCATAGTATTCCTTGAAACTGGATTTATTTTATATGTGGTTCTCACTTTTTTTACTGCTAGTTCTGAGCCTTCCTGTTTTACAGGTTCTTTTCTAAGTGTTCGTAACTTAAAAGATAGCATAGCAAGGAGGCTGGAAGAATTACTGTTAAAAGAAGGAAGCCTAAATTGCACATTTGTATGTCTTCATCATACAGTTAGTGACTTTGCAAGAGGCAGAGCATTCTGTCCTACTGCATAAGGAGGAACTGATCATGGTTACAAAGTATTATAAGAAAGTTATGCTTTATTGTCAGAAATTGCATGTGGCTTCAAATATTCTGTTTCTGGAGCTGTAATTCTTGTGTTACCTCTCCAAATCTTCTTTGTCTTTATTGAGATTTTTAGGTTAAATACACAGAATAAGAACTCATCTTCGGTATAGAAATAAAATGTTTTATGTTCTTCATTTCTGATCACAATTACAACATGAAAGTAACTACTATTAACCTTGGGCTTGATAAAAACATAAATATGATACAAGACTGCAATATTCCTTTCTAAAATCTATGGTAGAGTGATTACTAGCGAAGTCATATATGCTAATATTCTCATGATATTCTGTGTTAGTGTAGAAGTAACTGGTTTATTTGTTCCCTTTGCTGACAGTAGCTTTGCTGCAATTTGAAATGATCCTTCTTTTTGCCCCTTAGGAGAGAGTTTAATTCAATACACAGTATTTTTTTGTTGTTGTTGCATCTCCTGAAGATTATTTTATTTAAATACATTTACGTATTCAGAATTAGCTTTCCTTTGTGCCAGTTAAAAACTGTGTTTTTTTTAAAGTAAACCTTTTAGACAGAAATTACTAGCTTCATAGATATTGTTGATTTGGTGCCCAAATACTTCTGTTATTTTGGTAATCTGTCCTGGCCAGAGGATGACCAGAAATCAAAAAACACAAACAAGTGTATCTTCTGTGTTCATGGGTGACAGCTGCATCTGAGAACATATATAATGGAACTTCTTTCTTTTTGTCCTTGCAGGCAGAAATTGTCAAGAGGCTGAATGCGATATGTGCACAAGTCATTCCCTTCCTGTCCCAAGAGGTAGGTAGTTGTTTGTACTGGTGCTGATCTAAACGATTGCCTCATCATATCTGCTGCAGAAGTGGAACTGTTAAGACTGTCTCCTTATGAATCTCTCAGCGTTTGTAGATGAATTTCCACTGTTACTGTTATCACTGTAACTTCATTATCTTCTCTAAGTCCATTATAATGCCATTTATATTTACAAAAGGGAATGTGTTGTAATGTGCAATGCAGAATTGTAGTTTTTGAAATATTTTATATTTCATGTACTATGCAGTTTTTCTCACAATTATGACTTTGTTGGTCGGAAATGAGAGGTCAGCTTGCAAAAAATGCTAGAGGCATGATTTGTGCTACATTCTTAGCAGTGGGCATTTAAATTCATCAGAAGCTTCTACTTTGGTAAACGGAGTAGTGATGTTTAACACAGTAGGCATACAAATACAGCTTTTTTCAGAGTTATTTTTTTTCTCTTTCTGCATCCCAGATTACTTATTACCTTAAATCGTTTTACGTTTTCCATGTATTTGGGGAATATAGACAGAAGATTGAAACTTGCTGTGAGATAATTTCTCTGAGCAGTAATTTTCTCCAAATTATGATTTGCTGGTATTATCTTGAGTGCATTGTAGATACTTCAAGGGACACTGGGATTTGGGGGAGCTGGTGGAAGCTAGCGAGAGAGCCTTTGAGCCAGAGATATGTGTGAAGTAAAATGAACATGTGGTTCATGAAGGGAGACCTCGGATGCATAAGAGCTTCCCCTGCTCACCTCACTGGAGGAAAGTGCTAGAGACTGGGGTCTGCTGGCGCCGGCTGGCATGCATCTATTTAACTCATATTTTCATTTCAGTAGAATCTGTAGCTGAGAATTGAAAGCTGGAAGGTAGATTTCTGTGAAATGCACCTGCGAAACATTGTGCCTGAGAACACGCTGGGACTCTTTCTCCCACCTGTTCAGTTGTTCCATAAAATGCCATTGGTTTTCAAGAGAGCTGCTCATTCTGATGCAAACAAGAGGCTGTGTGCTCCATATTAGGATTCAGATAATGTGCTGTGTCTGTGCACGTTGCCTGTGCATCTGTGTGTGTTTGAAATTAGAGTAACACTCTAAGAACTAGAAACTGACAATGTTCATGAGTGCTGATGTACTCTCTGCTTATAAAGATGGATTTGTGGAAACTAAATGATGTGTAATGACGTAGTTCCATTGCTGGGGGACTGGAATTCAAGTCCTGCACGGTTCTAAAATGTATAGCTGTTGATTCTGTGCTTTGCTACAGAATGTCTAAACTTCTAGTTACATGTTCATATTTGCTGTGCAGGAATAGCACAGCATATAAACACGAGGTGTAAAGCTGATTCATACTTGTGCTAAAGTGAGCACTAAAATGACACAATTTTGAAACACAGGCAGGGATGAGTATTTGTTAGGCAAACCTGCAATCTTAGCAAAGATATGGGATCAGCATTTACACAACAGAGACAGCTTTATGGAGTATGTGATGCTGTGTTTAGAGACTATGTACTGGTATACTACCGCTGGTCCTAGTACTGCTATTTTCATCTGAAGTGCTAAACAAAACTTTTTTACCATACACAGGTAAAACATGCTGCTCTGCTTACACAAACCCAGTCTATGTGCTTTCTTGGAGCAGGTGTTTCTTGCAAGCAGAGGGATTACATAGGCTTAGAATGAATACATTTGAATAAATATGTGTTTGATTCACAGTGAACGATAGATTTTGGCCTTTGATTTTGTAAATCCTAGCGTCCACCCACTCTACATTATCATGTGAAATTGAGGAAGAAAAAAAAAAAGGTGGGGCAGGGGTGGAGGAAACACAACTGTAGTTTTTTGAACTTCTATGTTAGTGGCATCTCAGTCAGGTGAGCATGGGCTCTCTCCTTTTTCTCTGCTCCCAGTGCATTGTGCTTTCCTGTCCCTGGAGCTAAATGACTGTGAAGTCGTTCTCCTGAAAGCTAGTATTGGTACATTTTATGTCCTTGCCTTAGAGGGGGAAGGCACTGTGAAGGGCTGTTAAGACCTCACATTGTACTTCATTCTTTTTTCCCATTGAGGAGAATCTCCCTTATGGTGCTCCCATGCAGTAACTTGTGAACTATGGCCTAAGGACCCTGTTCACTGTTTAACCATCTCCTGGACATCAAGCTGGGCATGGAGAACAATTTAAAAATAAATCTGGATTTACACTTTGCAGCAGTTTCTCACTAATACACTAGTTATAAGAACTATTTAAGGAGACAGCTGAGATGATCCAGATTGCAAATTTATAAAATTATGTTGTCCCACTTCTGTCATAGATACAGTACCACCCAATGAGGGCTTAAGCACACATGTCAGTGTGCTTAGTAACTGCTGTTCAGTTTGTTAGGCTTTAGATCAGAGTTTTGAGTTAAGGAGTTTTAGATCTGAGAACAGGCTCTCATATGGTTTCTGTGCTAGTGAACATCTGCTTTTTAAATCTATGGGCCATAGAATTTCCTTCACCTGTTCACACATCTCATTTACCATGTCTTACAGCTCCTCTTCTGTGCATGTTACGTGGTGCCAAGGTTCTCTGGGCTACAGAGGAGATGGAGAAGTCAGAACATTCAAAACTTCAGCATTTTTGCGTGTATTGATAAAGACAAAAGGGAGCTCTTCCAAAAAGCCAGGGTACACACATTCATCTCATGTGGAAAGGCCAGTGTGCTTGCTTTCTGGTTCACCTAGCAAGAGAGGAATGGGAGTAGGCAGCAAAGAGGGACTGAAAGAGGAAGCTCAAAAAAAACTTTCCACATGTCTTGAGAGTGACATTGATCATGATACATTTTTTATTTGGATTAGGAAAATCTTGGTAATTGCTTGACCTCTGTTAATGGAAACACTTATTTAAATCATTTTTATATTAGAATATGCTGATGAGATAAAAGAGAACTGATCTCTGGATTGGAGTATTCTGCTAGTCTTATTTTTTATCTAATTTGTGACTTTAAAAAATTAGTATCTTAATGGAAGGCTCACTATTTCATCATCTAGATTAATAGAGAATTGAATTGTGTGCTTTTGCTGTTTATGCATTTTACATACAGTCTAATTGTCGCATAGTGGCTGAAAAATCTGATCTGACTCCTTTGTATTATGCCTGAGGGAAAAATGAACAAAATACAGTGGTTACATGCACTGATGGCAACATTATTGCCTCATAATAGCACCAGGTTAACTTGTGTTATTGCTTGTTAACTTTGTAAGGAATCAATGGCTTGCGATAACTCAAAGTAAGAAATTGTGGCCAAAATCACTAGAGATTGTGAAAAGGATGCAATTATAATACATCACCCTACTGTGTACTAGTGTCTGCTTTGTTTAAGGGGGGCAATGCAGTAAAATGTTAAGGGAATTCTCCAGGCTTCAGTCAATTTTACGCTGTTGGTATATCTTCTAAGCATATATTGAAAATAAACTCCCAAACCTGCCCAAATACGCAGTCAGGTGCTTCCTCGTTTCTACAGTGACTCTGACTTAGGCAGACTGTTAAAAAAAACAGCACCAAGAGATACGAGCTTCCAATTTTGACAGGGAAGAGTAACTGTGGTTGAGGGATGAGATAGAACTCAGGGGCTGTGTGTGTTCAGTTTCTGCAGCAGCTGCAGTTTTCCTGTGTTGCAACGGTTGTTTTCCATCTTGCCGTGATGTTGAGAGATAACAGGGTGCTCAGTGTAGTTCCTATTGCATATGGTGAAGGGGGTGCCTGCAGGGTTGTGGCTAAATACTTGGAGCTTGTTAGCACTCAGCTTAGTTTTGATCTGCTGCAGCTGGTGTAGATGGGTCAATGTTGATATCAAATTATCTAGCAAGCAAGAAGCAATTCATTTTGGGTCTACAGCCATAAGTCATGCCTCTACTAATTTATGCTGCTTCTTGGCTGAATTTACCAGCTTCAGCACAGTGTGACACTTGCAGAACTGCATGGCTTTCAAGTTGTGGCTGGTTCCTGTCTGCTCAAGGTGGTGCATGTGGCTGGCTACAACCTGTGGCTACTGTTGTGGGACCCTGTGGGGTATGGAGTACTGAACAACCTTAAGTGCTGGATAGTGGCATTTGTTCAGTGTGTCTGGAGATACCTGTATGTCATGGTTACCTTCTTTTGAGTAAATACTGATTTTGTTTATATTCATGAGACATATGCAAGCTGGCTGATTTACAACTAACAATGTTGTTGTGGCAACGTGGAGCTCAGCTCAATGTACAAAACCTTCTTCAGAAGCCAGACAGATATTCATGGTATTGGCCTCTGTGAACTTCCATGCCACATTGCAAGCATTACGTAAGATGGAGAAGGCTGTAATAAACTTTTTAGAAGATGCAGTTTCCATTCCAACTGCAAGTGAACAAGGTTGAAGGATTGCTCTTTAATAGGGGTCTTCAGTTCCCCATGCATGATAAGGTTGTCAGATATACTTAGAAGTACAATAAAATGCCAAGCACTGGCATGAGTACATGCAAATAACCATAGAAATAGGAATGCTGCAGTCTTTCCCTGTCAAACACATTAATATTAATTAATGGTTTTCCTTTCACAAGATATGTATGCGCCATAATGTGCTTACTCTTCTTCATACATATGTTCCCTAGAGCTGTTTCAAAAGTCCAGTGAATTTGGATGAGGAGAGTGAGATCCATTATATATAACCAGAGCAGGAGTATTTGCATGCTGTTCAAAAGGAAGTAGTTGTTTCTCCTGAGATGTGAGAGGCTGAGAAGACAAAATTATTTCCTCCATCTTAGACTTGCCCCATTCTAGAGCTCAAACAAGTAAGTACAAGGAGGCTGTCAGACAACTGTAATCCTTCTACTGAGGAAGGTACCTCATTAGCAATTTATGTATATATTGCTAATAATGTCCTTACATTTTTATGAAGTGTTGGTTATGTCTTGTTTGAGTTACAGTGCTTGGATGCACTGACTCTGCTTGTCCTTTTTAATTTGCTAAGTGGGTGCTGTATTCCATGTTAAGTATGTGTTATGCTCTCCAGTTCTCACTGGTGTTTTTGGTGATCTCATTATGCCATCTCTAGATATGGCTTTTTGGAATGGCACTACTGTGGTTCTTAAGCAAGACCTTGTCTGTTCTCCTCTTTACAGATAATACAACAACAAAATTATATGAATACAACATAGAAGTGTCCACTTGTTTCTGCAGAGTGAATTGTTCAATCAGTTTTTCTTTGGGTTTCATTGGTAGTGCTGGAGACAGGCTGTAATTAGACATCTCTAACACCAGCATCTCTGCATGCATGCCAAGAGGAATTTTGGCTGCTTGGATGCTGCCAGCATGGCTCTCCCATCACTGGGAGCTGTAGGAAGCTCTGTCATAGTAAAAAATGCCCAGGCGTTTTCCACCATCCTGCAATGCCTGTGCAGGAGCTGTGGTTAGGTGACAAGAGAGTGTGGTGAGACAATGTGATGATGAAAAAGCCTACATCTGTCTTGTGGCTTCTGTTATTGCTACCCACCGTGAGACTGAAAGGAGGTGATTTTCCAACACAAGGCAAGTGCAGACACACCGCTCATTACAGAAAGCAAAAAGAGGTGAAGAGAAGAGACAAGGAAGAAGGTAAAAAGGAGAAACGATACTGGTCTGTGTGACAGGCAGGGCAGGGTATTGAGTTCATTGCTATGGCCTGTTAAATGCAATGCAAAATACTGTTTTCCCGTAACTGAAGAAAATGTGCCTGTCATTTGCTTGTATGTACAGAGGAAGGCTAGTAGTAAATGTGTGTGTGAATACCCTGCGTTGGTATTTGGTTGGGGAAAAAAGTAACCCTTTTTGTTGCTGTTTTCAGATGGCTGTAAATCGTGGCATGATTACTTGATGGGCAGGCTAATGTGTACTCCTTAGTTTTAACATAATTCAGTGTGTCATCAACACACTGGCTGGGGAAGCCATTCAAGCACGTGGCAGGCACTGGAGACATCTATTCCTGGGGACTCGCAGGTCTGCACCAGCCAGCTGCCGCCCTGCGGGGCAGGCTTCTGGGTTCCCTGCCCCTTACCTCGGTTTCAAGTTGCAGTGGATCCTTGAAACCCAGTTGGGATCCTTCTCTGCGGGTGTAGATCTCCATCCATTACTGGAGCTGCAGTCAGTGATTTGGAGACCCCTGGCCACCTGTTGTGATTCCAGAGCCTGCATAGCACTCTGCTATAACACGGGGTGACTCTCCTTTCTTATGTCTTTCTTTATTCACTGGAGTGTGTGGTTTGCTCCTGTGACTTGAAGTAACCCCAGGGTCGCTCGGGGCAGGCACCCTGTGGGGTTTTCGGGAGCTGAGCGGGAGTCTGCTCTGTTGCTGCGATGAGGTGGAAGTGATGGAGAGGCTAATTACAGACCATCTATTTTGGGTCTTTTGCATGCTATGCCACTGAAGATTAAATCGATGGTAAAGCAGCTAGCAATAGGAGAGTTTTAATTGTCTCTACCATACCTCATTTAGGTTCAGTGTTACAAGGCCCATGGGTTTTCTCCTCTCTGTGAAGGCTTGATCCCAAACCTATTAGAATCAATGAAAGATGCCTTGTGTGGCTGCTTAGGGAATTTCTGTCTTACAGTACTTTCCAGCAGAAATCTTAAAATGAGATTTTGGTACTTTGCCCTTCCACCTTCTCTTCCCCTTACCTGGGAGTGAAATAATGTTTTTTCCAAGTATTCCTGAGAGCTATTGTTTGTATGTTTGCTGTAAAGGAAATTAAAACATTCAAACTCCTGTGGAGTTGAGTTATTTTTCCAGAAACTGAATGAACATTGAAGTAAATTCTACAATAATTTTGATGTTTTCAGGATGTCTTTCTGTAGGTCCCTCAGAAGTTTTTTCTTCTGCACATGGCCCTGAGTGTAGGATTTAAGTAAACGGGTGTTGGAATTGAATCCTCATATATACGAATCAATAATTAGGTCACTTTACTTCAGTGCAAAAATCATTGACTATGGAATGGTAGGAAAGCAAAGATGACTGTAAAATTCTCAGTAAATGATTTTTTGTTTATTTTAAAAATAAAAATATATTTTTACAAACTATTTTGGGGGATTGTTTTGGATGGCTTAATCAAAAACCTCATTTTTGGTGTGGCTGACCACCACCAGAAAATGGTCTTGTAATTTTTATGATGACCCTATTGCCATATAGAGCCATGTGTCGTTGGGCTTTCAGTTACAAAATTGATGAATGCTGTACCTATCCTTAACATATGATGACCTGGAAATGATAACACATGATCAGGAACTTGAGGCTTGAGTATTTTAATTTCCTTTTTACTGGTTATTTGTGGTGATACACCACTGCATTTTTTTTTATTATTTTTATTTTTTTTTTTAATTTTTGAATGCCAAGAACACATTTGCTCCGGTTTGGCCTGCTTTTTGTTCTTTATGTTG
>JANHFX010026006.1:39238-49642 GCA_027560015.1 Chloroceryle amazona
AATTTTTGAATGCCAAGAACACATTTGCTCAGGTTTGGCCTGCTTTTTGTTCTTTATGTTGTTTGCGTATAAGTAACTGATTTGGTTTACATTAGCACTGTAGCTGTACAAAATTAAATGGGACTGCTGTGATTCTGTTTGAAGCAGCATGTTGTTTGCTCTCCTGGCATTACCTTCATTTAATTCTTCTTTGCTTAAAACAAACAAACCTTAAAACCATTTTCTTCCTTCCAGGAGTATTTCTAAATTACCACCTTTATTATTTGCATTTATCCATTTTTCATAGTTGACATCAACATTTCTTACAAGTAGGTTTTTAGGCTTGTTTTTCCTCTCCCCCAGGGCTTTTATAGGAGAGTTTATAAGTGAAAATGCCATTTTTGTTTGTGTGTTGCACCAAGAGCCAGCAAATTTGAGACTGCCAAGTCCCTGAGCACTTCCTTACAGCCCCCTCTCCCAACATGTCTCAGGGTGCTGCCTTGGCAGTCTTTCTGATACTCTTCACCTACTCTTGTGTTGCAGGAAGTCTTGAGGATTTGCATCCCCACATTCCTTTATGCAGCTTTCTGCCTTTAGTAAGGAGACGCAGGAGCTGTTGCTGCACGGTGCGTGCCTCGGCTCTGCTCTGCCTGTATACACAGCCACAGGGGACAAATTGAGGCTTTAAAGAGACCCTCTCTGCCCTTTCCTTAAACTTTGTGCCAAAGAACATTGACATGTTGGTTTCAGTACAGATCTGATGTTATGGTTTCAGCACCCTTCAAGACAGGCAATCGCTCACTCCTCTCCATGTTCAACCTGTGGCTGTTAATCACAAAATAACTCAGATCACACAGTGCAGAACACACAACCTACTCACAATTCTCCCTGACCACCCCTTGCACCAATTTCTTGCATGCAATCCAGATCTGGTGAGGCTGCCTGTGTAGATGAATTTGCCACTGATGGAGCTGTGAACAGGCACAGATCTGGTTGTGAGATCAGGACCTTATTTTATACGTAGCTGATGTTTTCAAATAAATATCAATCAGTTCTCAGCATACAGTAATTTTGAATTTAGTACAGGAATACAGTATCACTCAAAATGAGACAATATAACTACTGAAACTGTGTTGTTAATTAGACCATGTGTTTTTGATGGACTTTTTAAAGCTATTAAAATTTACATGTTGGGGATTGAAATAATTAGTTCTCTTTCACATGTTTGACAGAATTGTGAATGGCGTTTTAAATTTCTTTCTTACGGTTGAGCTGTTTTGAAATGTACCTAGAAGGAGATCTGTATATCCTTCAGTGATGTGGGTGCCGTACACTTATTGCAAATTGATACCTTTCTTTTTCAGTATGCCTTTATGCCTTTTTTTTTTTTTTTTAATTGAAAAGCATTATGTAGCTGTAAGGAAAGTGGCTTGCATTTTAAGTTCACATGTAAATTCAAAAAGACACTGTGCTTATGAACAAAAGGATGACAATTCCTTGTTTAGCCAGGTTGTGCAATAGCTCTTTGGGGAAGAAAGGTGTAATTTCTGGCAAGTAATGGCATAAATAAAAATCCTCCCCTTACCTGAGTCTGTCAGATCAACGTAGAATATGACTGTCTGGTGGAGAACAGTTATTTCAAGCCCTACATGTGTTTGAAAAAGCAAAGGGAAAAAAAAATAAATGGTAGAATCTGTGCTTAATCATTTAGAAAACAAATAATTTTATTCTGTTTCTGATCTTCATTTATAGCACCAGCAACAAGTGGTGCAGGCTGTGGAGCGTGCCAAGCAAGTGACCATGGCAGAACTGAACGCAATCATTGGGGTATGTGGTCTTTCCATTTTAGTGTTTATAAAGAGCTCTTCTTTTCTCTTCCTCTCTTGTATGAACTCATTTCAATCAGGTGGGCAAAAGCTGTGGGCAGTGGTGAAGTTCAGTAGATTGATCTTCATGAAAGCTGGTTACTACCTGAAAACTTCTGCTTGCACTGTGCCAAGAAGTCTTAACATTGTGGTTAATGACCATTTTGTATCCATTCCCCAAAGCTGGGTCAGTATCTGGGTTTTTTTGTTGTCCTTTTTAAGAAACATTGCTTCTTTTTGCATACCTCTTGCCAGTCTACAGCCACGCTAACAGGTAGCCTTTGTATGACACACTGTGCTGTACGAATGTTTTTCTCATCCCTGCTGCCCACATCTTTTTCTGGATGGTGGCTCAAGACCCTGGATATGCACTACACTGTTTATCTTTAAATTAAAAAATACCTGTTACTTAAAAAACCCAAATCAGAACCAACCTCCCCCCCCAAAACAGAACACAAAAACACCAAAAAAAACCCCAAACCAAAAAACAAACAAACAAAAAACCCCACCCCAAAACAAAAAGAAAATAAAAAGAAGAAAAACCCAAACAGTCAAAATCAATAGTAAAATGACTGGTCACCAGTGTGCTCATAGGCATCCTTCTCCTAGTCATCTAAAATTACGGGCATGGCGAGCCCCTTTTGTAAAATCTGTAGTGCCAGCAGTATTAGCCCAGTATAGCAGCCCTGTGAGATTTTATGGGTGTGGGCAGCCGCAGTGTTTACACCTTACAGCTGGAGAGGAAAGGCATAACAACGAAAGCCGTGGCTGTTCACACTGCATAAAGTAAAGGTGAGAAGTCATAGCTTAATAGCACATTATTCACATGTATAATTATGCAGCTGGTGCAAGCAGTTGTTTAAGTTATTCTAATGAAGACACTACAACTGTACTTCCCATCTTCTGTGCCCTCCCAAATGCTTTTTCTTTTGTGTATAGATTATACATAAAAGTCTCTTCCTTTTTTTTATTCAGTGTATCAAACACACTTTGAAATGCTAATTATTCCATTTACTTTCATTAAAATTCAAATTGCTGAGTGAAGATGTGGATAAGGGTCGCTGAATAATCAATCTGAAGTGAAGATATTGCTTCAATTATGCCTCTGTCTTTTTACAAGGAAATCAGAACTCTCTGATCATTGCTGACAGTAGTGTAGAGCAGCCATCTGATTGTTGCTTGTTTTTAATAGCCTGTTTCAAACTCTTATTTTGTATCCTTCTGACCACAAGAAAACACTGGTAGTCAATTAGAAGATATAAATGGAAGAGAGTAACCTTTATTTCCTCTGAAGTGCCCGTTAGAAAGAATGGGGTGAATTGGAGCGAGTCATGTAGAATCAGGAATAACATTTGTTGTGCGTCTTTTCCGCTCCAGTGGGGAGACTGGGAGATGAATAATTTCCCAATTAGTTTTCATTACCTAACCAAAAATATTGCCTTTTATTAACATTTTTTGCATAAATTAAGTAGCTAAAGGTTGGCTTCTTTGTTAAAGAAGTTTTTCTATCTGTGTGTTGTGTGTGCATCCATGGAATGTACATACGTGTGCATGTACCATTTTGTGTGTGCATGCGTGCACGTGTGTGTATGAATACTTCGCAGTCTACTTGTGTACATATTTGCCATTCCCTTTCATATGTATTAGGGAGACTACAAAAAGCAATTTTCTTTCTAGTGAAGAATAAGTTGACTCATGTAAAACATGTGATGTTATAGAAACTGGCTACTGCACTCTGAAATTTAAGTTTGTCCTCTTCCATGAACCACTAAACCCCACAGAATAAATATAAACAGGCTAGACACTTGAGTAGAAGTCTGACAGTAACTTCAATTGGTCTTCCCCCATCAGACAGAAGTAAATTTTCTGTTTCATTTGTTGACAATGTCTCTTCAAGTCAGTTTACATTCTGTTGTCTTATATTTTCCTAGTATCTGAACTTGTATTTTGTTTGTTAAAACTGGGGAGCTTTCAGCTTCCTCACAAGACTGATTTTAACCTTGCTGCATTGCCTTTTTTCACTCTCCTGTTTTATGTTGCCTCTAGGAAATGCTGTGTGGTCCTGTCTTCAGTTTTAAAGAAACAGGAGCAATACAGACTGAAAATTTTGTATTCATCAGGTTTAAAGAAAATTAATGTAATCCAGTCTTTAAAAGGCTCATTTAAAAAAAAAAAAAAAAGAAGAATCTAATACATAGGACAACAGTTTATCAAAAAGCTGAAGTTCTAGTTGCATGAATACCTACAGTAAGGTTATGTGTGCACTTAGAGAGATTTAAAGTCTGAAAATGTAGCATGGGACTAAAAAAGGCTTGTTATACTTTGTAAAGTGAACACCAATAAAAATAAATACTGTAATTAGAAATCATGGTTTTTCAGTATCTCTAATTATGATGTCTTATGTTATTTTGCTTTTTGATAAGTCTGACAGAATTTGTGTTCTTTTAACCCTGTAATACTTTAAAAGCTTCTGAAGTTCATTTGCTATTTACAGTTTAAAAAAATACATCTTTTAGTTACCCATTGAGCTATGTATCAGACAAAAACAGAATAAGTATTGAGTTTTTGAAATGAAACTAGTATAAGTTCCTCTGTGCATTGCAGGGCTCTATTCAGTTTACCTTACTTATGCTAAAACCCTTTGGTTTGAATGGAGAAACCCTGGGTTTCAGTGTTAAATGGATTTTACTAGAATGGAGGATGTTCCAGGAAAAAAATCAAATGTGCACAAATCACGTCTCTCTTTATATTTCACATGTATATATTTGCTTATGAATGTGCTCTAACAGAATCTGATGAAGCACCTTTTAACTTTGCAATATTATTCTATCTTTGTTTGTAAATGAACCAAATCACTGATACGTGCAGTTTAAATGCAATATGCTGAAGTGAGACTGGAACCCAGAGAGACTGCTTGTTCTCCTGACAATAAGCTAGTTGTGTTTAATGGAATGAAACACAGTTATAATGACTTCTTTCATAGGTCATGTTCAGTTTAAAACTGTTGATGGGCTGAAACAAGTTAAATATCCTCTGTCTTCTGGATGCAGGGAGAAAAAAACTAAACCAAAACTAGTTATCATAAGCATGCTGTAGGGGGACTGTAAATCTGTAGGCGTTCAGACTCTGCATTTGGTGCTTGCCATGGATGGCAAGGTGCGTCATTCTTGCTTGAAGGAGTTGGTAGTGCATATCCGGAGCTCCTTTCCAGGCTGTGTGTATCAGGATAAGCAATGTGATGTATCCAGTGGATCTTGTAATGTGTCATAGCTGCCATGTTTTTAAATTAGAATCTGAAAGATCACACACAAATCATAGCCTTAAATCAGTAATATGATCTAATTAGGAATGATGTTTTAATTTCCTGTATTATTAAATTGAGTCATCTTACTCTTTTAAATTTTTATTTTGTTTTTTAATCCATTATACTATACAGTTGGAACATGCAGTGTAACTGTGGTTATACTTTAGTAAGGGAAATGGAGATTAACTTGTAACTTCATAAGAATTTTATCAGTCTGTTTTGTTTTCTTCTGTTTAAAATAGTCAGTTTTCAACTGCAGATGGGTAGTAGGGCAGAAGTGGAGGTTACTGCTTGTGTGCTTGTTTATCACGTGGAGAGAGAGAGAAATGTACCAAAAATCTTAAGAACAGGTATGTGACGGTGTTCAGAGAAAATTCAGTTTAGCACAAGAAATGCTGAACCTCAATTTTTAGCAGTGACATTTTAATGATGGGAAGTCTGCGAAATTATTTGCCATCAATTGTGAAGGCAATAACAAGCCTTGGTGGTTTTTCACACCCTCTGTGTTAAGTGCTTTCAGAATGACAGCGTAAACTGTGTTGGAGAACTCCAAGGAAGTAAAACTGATTAAAATGTTCATGCTTGAATGGTGCTGATGGAATAGTTCATTTGGACTTTCTCTACCTCCTGCAGCTCAAGCTGAAATATTAAAATTCAGTGGATTTAAAACTCTCTCCCTAAGCTCAGGAAAAAAACATTACATTTTAATAGGTTTTAAACTCATAATTCATTGGTTTGGAGCAGCACTATTAAATCTATTTAAATATTACTTGTATTACTAAGGAAATGATTTAAATAATTTTTCCTTTACCATTCTATACATCTGAGTGAAAAAAAAAAAATTACTTTGGTTGAATTTTTAAGCATTTTGTTTTATTATGTCACTTTTATTTTCTTTTTTAAAAATAAGCAAATGGCAGTTACTGGAAGGAAGGACTCCTGTATTGTCATATATATAATCATCAAGCTATAAAGTTCCTTCTTTAATACACTGCTTGTCACAGTGTATTTGGTCAGTGTTTGAGGCTGAGGTATGTTTGGCCCATCTCAAAAGGTGTGTAATTTTTGGTTTCTTTCAAGCTGGTAGTCCATTTTATAGCTATGGAGAACACCTGTTTAAAAAAATAACAGTATGCCATTACAGGCATGGAAACCTTTGAAAGCAGTGTAATGCAGATAAGTGCACACAAGTTATAATAAAAACTTGGCATCAGTGCATGCTGTTATTACTGTAGCACCAGTGCTCCAGGGCTCCTGCTGCCAAATGCTGAGGTGCCTTTTTGCCTTGGTGCTTAAAGTATGGAGACAAATCCCACTCCTCGTAGAGGGTGGGTTGTTCTTGTCTCTCATATGTGCTTGCACTGTTAGGAAGAGCAAGGGGGTTTTGGTTGAACCACTGCCTCTGAGGGGAGATGTTTTGATTCTAGTTTGTAAGGCAGTCATTCCTACCGAGTGTGTTCAGAAACAGGAGCTTCAGAGAAGGGTGGTAGAATGAGCAAGTGTTTTGTAGCACTGGGGCAACAGTCACTTTGTCTCTCTGGCCCTTCTGTGTTTCTTGTTTAAAGATGTATTAAGCAGTGATTGAAGCTTAACTGCTGTAAAACACGTTGGCCACCTGCTGTATGTCGTACGCAGGTTGTTAGAGTGGGAAAGTAGCAGAAGAAGTTGATTTAATGGGTATGTGCTTTGAGTTGTGTTTATTTGCGTACCTTAAAGAAATGTTAGAATTAATTCCTCTGCAATTAGTTAATCTTGTTTGCTGTTTGTATCTTGAGGTTGTATGATAGTATGGTCCTGCAAATTTTTTGACACCACCTAGTGCCTGGATCTGAATTCTAGAAGGAATTGTAGATACAGAAGGCTTTGGGGCTTGAATTATTTATCTGACATCTGGCTAGGTTAAAGACACCTTGTTTTTTGGGGGGAAAGAGGCATTTTGTAGGGTTTATTCTTTTTCCCTTATTCCCAGGTGCCAGCTTCAGAGAGAGCATTGCAGGTGAGCCCTAATTTAAATAAATCTCTTCCACAAGCAGTGTTAGCCTGATTTAAAGAAGCTGAAAATGAGGCACAGCATCTTTTTAGGGATTTTTGATTAAATTAATTAGAATGTAAATAATTCCAGGTTCCATATTTACTGAAAAAAAACACTCCAAGGATGGATATTAACTACTGTTGTTGCACTTGAAGTAAGTTTGCACTGTTTACCTCATTTTCTTCTACTTTCAGTAGCTGTGATAGCTGCTGAATTTATATTGGTCTATCGCTATATGAGCAGTCAGTAAAGCTGCAGTACAGACCACTTATTACTTCTCACTGTTGATATGCCAATGTCAGAGGCCCTGCTCGATGTGCTTAGGTAAGTACATATGACCTGAGTGTTACGGCTCACATGCTGTATCTGATCAGGCAGGAGAGATGACTTCTGCCTCCATGTTTCTCAAGGTTTGCAAAACTCTGGCGCCAAAGCTATGTCACCACTGTATCTATTTTTGAATTAGGAGTAATCAATGCAGATATTAGGAGTCCTAAGGAGGATTTTCATCATGTTTGACATCATGAACATATGTAATATTTTATTTATGACTTATTTTAATATACTCTCACTTCATGCACAGTAGAAAGGAGAAAACACTGTTCCCAGGGTGGTCTGTGCTCCGGTGTATGGAAGTTGTCTCCAAGCACAGATCTGTCATACTGTTCAGTCTCTCAGTCCATGTATGCTGTATATTACCTTCAGTGATGGCCTTATACCGGTGCTTTGGAGAAAAAGTGTATAAAAGATCTGTTAGGACTTAACATATTGTGAAGGCATGGGTTTTCAAAAAATGGTTCATTGTGATATCAGCAATGTTTATGTACTCAGTGGAAATACAGCCCATTTAAATACGTACCCCTACTTTACAGTATAGCCCAAAGACAGTTACTATTCTGTCATGTTTTCAAACCACATTTATGGTATCACCCCTAAAAAGGGTTGTATATTTGTCATCTAGACTTCTTTCTACACTTTGTAGGCTGTTGCCTAGAGCTGTGAATGAGGACCAGGACTCCATACAGCAGATCAGTTATGCGTTTACTTTTCTTCAAGTATGCGGGTAGTTCTTTTGGTGTCTTCGATCTTAAACACAAGCTGAAGCAACAGCTTTAGTACTTAATGGTGATGGGCACTGAAGTACTGCATATGGAAAGTATTTCCAGATGTTAAGTTTATCCATGAAGAAGGAATTTAAGAGGTCTTAAATCTTTGTCTCATATTTCAGAATGTTTGACTTGTGTTAGTGAGACAGTTTCTTGCTTATTGCGTGGTGAAGTTTTTCACAGATGCTTCCTGAGTATATGAATGCATCACAAGCATTGATGAACTTACTCCATTAATGTTTCTGAAACAAGGGAGTACTGCTTTACCTGTTTCACCTGTAGAAGAGGCTAAGGCAAAGAGAACAAGTGGTCCTTCCACTGTGACTTAAATCCAGGTGATTTGATCCTTGTCAAGACCTTCATTTATCAAAGCCGCTGTAACTGGAAAAACAGACTAAAGCAAAAGAAGTAACATAGTTTCAGTTATTTGACTAAAGGGCACTACCACAAAGAGGCAAAACATTACATCTCTCAGTGAAATCTGCTTTGAGAGAGTTAGTTGTATCCACATCTTCTAACACCTAATGTTGACCTGTAGGAGGAGGCTGCTCACTCCAGGGAGGAGCAGGTATCACAGTGCTCTGCACAGGACAGGACTAGAGCTGCACCAAAAATGCCAGTCTTTGAAGATCCAGAATGGGTTGGAAAGATTGGATCAATCCAAGCAACCCAGGGTTTTAGCACAAGCGAAGAATCCAACACAATGAAGTTGTATGTTGCAAGCATGATAAAACATAGTGTTAGCACTTGGAGAGTGAGGGAGCCTGTGCTTCTCAGTAATTGGTATTCAGAAATTTGATTTGCTTAAGTTTGATTTTAAAAGATGCATTACAGAAATGCATATGCAAGATACATAACATGCATGTCTTTTAAGCTAAGACTACATGACTCTTAGACTATACCTTGTGATGAAGCTTAGAAGTTAATTATAGTTGCCACATTAAAAGCTCTGGTGATAGAATTGCTCACAGATTTAGCAGCTCAGGTCTTTTTGTGACCAATGGCATTATGTAACTTTTCATATAGCTTTTATTGCTTGATTCATTATACATCTCAGATGGTACTTTTTTTCACTTTTCAGCATGTTTATGTAGCCCACAATTTCAGGAACTTTTTTTGTGTGAGGCCTGTAGAAGAAGGTTATTTAAGACTCTGAGGGGCAAAGCACAGACATCACTCTCATTTTTTTAGGTCTACAGAAAAGGTCTAAGATTCACAAGGTCACAACAGGGGCACAGTTTTCCTATTGTCAGTCCACAGGAGAGAAAATATCTTCCCAGAGTCCGTGGGTAGAACATGACTGGAGCAATTGGTAAATAGCATGCTTCAGACAGTGTGCACATACCTACCCAAGGCTGATTTTTGCCATCTATTTAGCTGTAATTGAAGACACCCAGTTGCTTCAGTCATTACTCTTTTCTCTGCATTGGTGTTTGTGAAAAGGTTTTGAAGTGGAGGTTTGGTATGTGTGGCACATTTCATGCCACTGGCACTTCTTATGGTAAGACCTTGATCTTATTTGCAGTTGGTGCTCTCTGCCTTCTCTTTGCAGATGTGGATTTTCCTTAGCTAGCAATTGATGGGGTAGAAGAAGGAGAAGAGAGCTTAATTGGTATGATTTATGCAATAATTTCTTCCCTTTATTACATGATAATAGAAAGTCATTCTAAAGAGCCTAATTCTTTTTCCTTCCACCCCAGTGTAAAATTGAGTTGGAGAGTAGTCCTGCTGACAGGAGGAACTACTGAGCTCCAGGATTCTGGTGGAAGGTGCACTTGGTCTTTTGCAGGAGGTTTGGTTTTTCCTGTATTAAAATGCTGGTCTTTTTTACCACAGATCTTTTATTTGCTAGATGGTTGCATTATTTATTTTTTTTTTATTACCTTTGTCCTCTGTCTACACTGTTTCACTGAGTGAAAAATAGTCGTAAGGGGGGAAGGGAGGACAAACAGTGAAACGTGTATTCTGACAGATGTTCCTATATATATGATAAAGGACAGAAATGTGCTCTGCGTATTTTGCCTTTCATCCCACAATATGATTCAGGGGATGACTTTTTTTCCTACATCACTTAAAAGATCTTTGAGGCAATTTGTAGAGATACGATCCTGATAGTTT
>JANHFX010026006.1:49742-64275 GCA_027560015.1 Chloroceryle amazona
TTTGTAGAGATACGATTCTGATAGTTTCTTTGTTATTTATGTAGGAGTTCTAAATGCTCCCCTTCTGATTAATGACAGCTATTGATTTTATTTTTTTTTCCTTCCTCCCATAGTTTTCTCAGTGGAGCTTGCTTTTCTCTTGCAGAATCAGCATCTTCAAAGGCAGAAAGTACTGATTCTCAGAGAGTATAAAGTTTAGCAGTTACTTTTTTTTTTTTCCTTTAGTTTTTTCTTATTATTATTTGACTTCTACTTATTCTTTCCTTTTTAAATTATTTTTCATTCTCTTCCTTGATTTTGTCTAACATTCATTCCCCCTTGTGAATAGAAAGTCTGTGTTTTTCAGTAGATAGCTGTGTCTGCATGTTTAGAGTTCCCACCAATCTCTGACACCCTTTTTTTTTTTCACTGAGCACTTTCATTTGCAAAATGATCACTCTCCCTTAAAAGAATAAGCATAGTAGGTTGCTTTACTGTACATCTGTACCACAGTTTCTTTATGGCAAATACATGATATGATATATATGTATATAGCTTCAGGACCATTCCACTGGAAGAGCAGCTGCATGATTCTCTTTGTAGGCTGTTTTGCTGTTTTGTGTCTTACCATCAGAAAAGCCTTTTCTTGTGATGTTATACCACTGGAGAGCGAACTGTACAAAGGAAGTACAAACACCGTACATCATGTCAGGGGTGCAAACAGGCATTATAGATAAAAATTTGTATTGTCTGAAGCAGAATTATAACTCTGTGTGCCAAATGACTTCCTTTTCGTGCCGATATTAAAGTAGCAATATTGTGTACTCTTGATCCATTGTTTTTATGTCTGCATTTCCTCTTCATCTTGGTTACTGGTTTGTGTTTATGCTATCTTACTAATTATTCACCCTGAGCAATCAATTACTTCATCTAACAAATTTCAAACAAACAATGAAGCTAATTTATCTAGATTTTTTTGAGTTCCCCTCCTAACAGTATTGCAGGTATGAGTAGTGCATTCATGTGTATAGATATAAAATATCTTTTTGGGACACAGTTTGTTAGCATTAGAAACGTCTTCAGGTTAGGCAAGTATACTGAGGTTGTTTGGATAATGGCTGTGAGATTTCAGGGTCTGTAGGAGGAAAGGCTGTAGATTACTGCAACACCGAGCTGCTTGGAAAGTATCCAGTAAAACCTTGAACCTTTTCCAGGAAAATAAGCTTTGAATGTGCTGACTATTACAAGAGAGAATGAGAAGCTAATTTGTTAGTGGGTTTATTATCATGTTTTACTTTAAATTTGATCTACTAAGATGTATTGGGAAGAGCTAAGCATCAATATTTAGAACTGTAGTTGTAAAAATTAGCAACGCTCAGATAAGAAACTTCTGCAAAGCCTTTTAATCCATTTGTTTATACGTGGCTTTGGAGGTATTTTACTTCTTACGATAGGTTGCCTAAAAGAATATACAGAAAAATATACAAACAAAACAACACCAACAAAAAACCAATACCAACAAAACCCACCCAACCAGATTATCACAAACTATTTGTTATATATATTTGACATGTGTTAATGTGTCTTGGAAGTTTTACTTCAGTTTTTGCTATTAAGCTGACTTAAATTATGATCTTCCTAAACTTTTTACCAAAAAGTTTACAGGCTTCCTTTTTTTGGCTTCTTTTTGTTTGCAGGGTTTACCCTTAATCTTATATTTTTGTCTGTCAGATGTTTCTTAAAAACATTGTAATCTATTTTGCAATTCTGTAGAGCTTATTTCTTGGTAGCTAACTGTTCCTGGTTTTAATTTAACTAGTTCTGGAAAATTTATAGCATAATAAAACCTAGTATGCTGCCTTTGCAAGTTTTCACCTATTATGCATTGATGCTGAAAATGTATGCTTTACACATGCTGTAGTCAACTGTGATGGGGTTGTCTAAAGTTAACCACATGCTAAGAGTTCATGAATAACCTAACAAATGAAAAAGAAGATGGAGTGAGAAGAGGGGATTTGATAAATTTTTATAAATATAGGAGGGCTGAGTGTCAGGAAGAGGAAAGGGACAGCCTCTTCTCACTTGTGCCCTGTGATAGGACAAGGTGGAATGGATGTAAGCTGGAGCACAAGAGGTTCCACCTTCACATGAGGAGGAGCTTCTTTACTGTAAGGGTCACAGAGCACTGGAACAGGCTCCCCAGAGAGGCTGTGGAGTCTCCTTCTCTGGAGATTTTCAAAACCTATCTGGCCGCATTCCTGTGTGACCTGTGCTAGATTATATGATCCTGCTCTGTCAGGGGGGTTGGACTCAAAGATCTCCAAGGTCCCTTCCAACCCTTAACACCCTGTGATACCTGTGAAAGGTGAAAGCATTACAGCAACATCAAAAAATTATGTGGTTGCTCAGTTGGCTTATTTTAGGCTTTTCTTGCAAGTTTTTTAATTGCATCAAGTTTTATCATCTAAATTCATGGTATGGGCAGAAACATGTAATGTTTGAATATGGCTATTAGCAAACAGAGCTTAATTATACAATCATATACTTTTTATCCTTTTGCCCTTTATATTCTGAGAGCAAAAGCCTGCCCAGTGTTTCACTTAAATTATTATCATTTCTGCTTTTGAGCAGTGCCTCACTTTGACTGTACAACATTGTTGGAGGAACTCATAGTATCTTCCTGTACTAATGCAATCTTAATGCATGATCAACCCTGTGGTTGAACTTCTAGTCCTATCCCAGTATAACAACCTGCACAACATGATCTGTATCTGTGTGGTGCAGGCATGTGGGGCTATACTGGAATTTTGAGTGTTAGCTTAGGTTGATTTAACAGTCTGGTTTTCATACCAAAGTGTTTTCTTTGTGCCATTACAATATGACTAAATTGCACTAAATTTCTGACATGTCAATGAATGTCACTTTGGTGACTGCAGGGGCCATGTTCTTCCCAGATTTCACATTCCTGTTGTTTTTCATGGAAGAGCTTGATCTCTTCAGAAAAATACTCCATGGCAGGAAGCTCATGGGTATGTTTTTTTGTTGTTTGTTTTTGGTTTTTTTTTCTACTCTCTAGTTATTTTCATAGCTCTCTTCAATTCAGTTTACATTGAAAACATGTTGATTCTTGGCCAAGAGGGACTGGGCCAGCCATGCCATTCTGGGTGATCTTAAGCTGTTAGGCACTGAGATATCATTACCCATACTGCTTTTAGTGCCCATATTACATTGGGAGGCATTAATGATGTTTGGTAAAACTAAGGTGCAGTCTGTGATGCTGTCTTGCTTTGCACTATGTAGACAGTTGTCCAACAAAGAGCAGTAAAAAAGGGAATTGCATTTTCAGTGCAGTTTTCTTCAGGCTCTTCAGAAACCATCCTGTATCCATAGAGGAGGTCATACAATGCAAATTGGATAGGTCAGTAGACAGATATGTACAGTACTGTGCAATGTGTGTCCCATACTTGGTACACTTTGACAGTGAAATCATTAACAAAGGGAAAGCTTTGTGACTGTTGATATTCTCAGGCTCTTCTCAAAGCCTTTGCTTTAAGCCACTGGCAGATTCAGGCAGGCATCTTCTTACACCAGTTCCTAGCATGTTCTTGAACAGGAATGGGACATTCCTTCATTGAAATGAGGCTCTGGAATACAGATTATTTTGTTCATTCCTTTCCCTTCTCTTGCTCCCCTCCTCCTTCCCCAGATTAGGCATGCCAGATTGTTTCCCTTGCTCGAAGATAGCCCCATTCAAACCCTGAAGCTAAATAATAATGCTGTTGGCTCTTGCTTCATTTTGTTGTAGCTGATTTAAAATTCTGAGAAATGAAGCATCCTTCCATAAGAGCATCAAGCAAGCAAAATGCGTTTGATACTTTCTGTAAGAAGGAGCACCTGCTGGAATTTTATGGGTTCTCAAGCAGGGAAGGGTTTGAACTTCCTCTCTTCCACTCGGAAGAATCTTCTTTCTGTTTCACTTTTTTTCATGCTTCCCCCATTTTTGCTGGTTTGTTTTGGGCTTTTTCCCCTCACCTTCCCTTTGGATCCTTTCCTTCCTTTTCCTGGCACTGACCTGGGTTGTATGGTGTGTGCATGCTCCTTCCAGACTGATTCCAATGCCTAGGTTGTATTTCCAAGAGTAAGAGAAGTATCTTTACTTACACTGTGAAGTGTTAAGGGAGGTATGCATACAGTGTGCCCCATGAGTTACCTAGCATGCTGTGTGTGACGTGAAGTCTCTTGACTTTCAGCTCACCCTTATGTAAATATTCATGCTAGGGAGGAAAAAAGTGAACAACATATTGTCTCCTGATTGGTTAAAGATCTCATTTGTGAGGTAGGAGGTAAATTTAGGTTCAAATGAAAAACAAATTTTGAATCTTCGTAATTAAGATTTTTAAATGAAATGTTTTTATGCAAAGCAAGTTAATTTTTTATTTCTTCTTCCTATGTCCTGCACACAGACATGAAGGGGGCAGACAGCAATCCTAGAGGACTTCTGATTGAATTTACCCTGAGTCCTAAGCAGTGACTGCTTGAAAACAAAATTTCAGATATAATCTAGTTACTGTATGAACAGAAGTTAGTTAAATGGTTAGTGGGAAGGCCTGAGACCTGAAGAGATCTTTCTTGGGATATATTTAACATAACATTTTCACTTCTTTGGTTTTTGGGTTGTGTTTTGTTGTTTGTTTTTTTTTCCCTGCCATCCCATTTTGTAGCAACAGTCTATGCACCTCACAATGGTTAGTATAGCACAGAGCTTGATGCAACCCTGGTTGAGGTCAAGCACTCCAATTTGAACCTCTCAAGGGCTTTCTCTATGTGTTGCCAGTGTACTGGTAAAAATGACTTTAAACTCTTGTCAGCGCAGTTACTGGTGCATGCATCACAGTCCCACTCAAATAAACCTGTCACAACACAGTCAGCAGCTAGAGAAGAGTACAAGGGCAGGCCTCTAGCTTTTCATTCGAGCATCACTAAACGTGCACAGAGTGCCCAATTATTTCAGCATTATTGAGCAAGCCTACAGGAGGACCCAAGCCTTGCTACATTAGATTTTCTTTAGTAATTTGCTCAAGTACCACTGAGGACACTTAAAGGGCTTAAAACGGTGGCTGCAACCAGCTTCCTTTTCTGGATTGTTAATTCAGGTTTTCTCTTTCAAATTAACTCTCACTGCATGCTGTGCAGTAACGCTGGGAGAACTGTTTAACACTAATTTTCTCAATTTTCAGCTTTTTTTTTTTTTTCATTAGATAACTGCTTTTATAGTTATGTATGCTTTTATTAGATGTGTAGATGGTGCATTTCTGCTAGAAAGAGTAAAATGCAATACCTCTGTCAGAGGAAAAAAAAGTCCACCAAAACAAAAAATCCTTTCCTTTTCTGGGGGGTTTATTCTTTTAAGGCAGCCTGAAGTTTACCAATTGTGTTGTGTCCAGCATATGGACATTTTTAAAATACTAGGATGTTTGTGAGAGTTGATCTCTGTATCAATTAGTTGCATTAGTAGATCTGATCAATCAAGTTTCATGTACAGGAGGAATTTGACAACCCCCAGCTCCCAGAACAAATTCAATATCTGTGTTTCATTTTTCACAGCAGCAACAACTCCAGGCTCAGCATCTGTCACATGGACATGGTCTTCCTGTGCCGCTCACTCCGCACCCCTCAGGTTTGCAGCCTCCAGCCATCCCACCCATTGGCAGCAGTGCTGGTCTCCTGGCACTGTCCAGTGCACTGGGGGGGCAGTCCCACCTCCCAATTAAAGATGAGAAGAAGCACCATGATAATGATCACCAAAGAGGTAGGCACCAACACATAAGTGTGTGGCTTCACTTGTTTCTCTTCTTAACATTTTTTAAAAAAAAAAAGGAATTTTCGTAAGAATTCCTAGCAAATTGCTTCAGTATTTTTTATCAAGCAGTAGCCTGAAATTGTGTTCAAATGCTGGAAATCCAGTTTTATAGATCTCGCTCTACAGTATTAATAATGAACTCTACAGAAAAATTAACATCTGTGCAATTTATTATTTAACTGACATCAGGATTCTTTCTCCTGAGTATGATAAATGTATAATTCTATGTAAACTAACTAGCACTTTTCTCTTTCTCCCCTCACCTCCCCATCTCCTGCCACTGCCTCCTCCCCTCCTTGTGCACTGGGGCTGTTCTGCATGCAGACAGAGACTCCATCAAGGTAGGACTGCATTTCATAGGTGTAAGGGGTGACTTGAGAGAGCTGCATGCTGTGTTTTTCTGAAGTATGGCCAAGAATGGTGGAAAAATGTCACAAAGTGAAATCAGGTTGTGGTGCTCATGTTGATTAGCAGAGCCCTTAGTAGACTGTGTATCACTCTTCGAAAGTGGCTGATAATGGGACAGATAGGATTTCAAGTGATGTGCCGTCCAGTGGATTTGGAATGATATTGAGGTTCTTCCTGGATATAAGGAGCAAGCTACCCAGCTTCTCTGACCAAGCTTAGAAGACAAAAAGAATTAGCTGGTAGTTTTAAGTCATTTGGAGGCTGTAAACTGTAATTTTCATATATTTAAATAACTTAGTTACAGAAGCAGACTTCTGTCACTCACAGGGGAGAGGTGGGGTGCTGCCACTGCTCTTGCCAAAGTAGCAAGCTGCCATTCCCCACCCCAGCGAAGGTGGCATTCACACTGAGGATCCTGGCTTCCATCTCCAAAAGTTAATTTGCAAGACTGTGAAAGACTCTGCAATTTATGTGTGTGCACCATCCTGGGCGTGATAGTGTTTATAAGTAGATGTAATAGATACCTTGTGTAATTTTGAGCATTCAGTGATGCATGTGACTATGATTCAGCATATGTGGTCTGGATGTTTGTCCATACTGGATAGCCATCAGTCTTTCAGAGGCTCCTGGGCTTTTAATGCTGCAATTGAACAGTTGCATCTTGGCCCTGCCCTTTCCTGAATCAGTCTGCTCTCCTTGCTGCTGCTGGCAGTTTACCAACTCACAGCAGACCCGGTTGTTGCCATCTACGTGGTTACCTACACGGCTCCGGGTAGCTGGATGTAGTTACAGAGTAGAGCCGGAGTGGCTTGCACAATTTTCAGGAGTATAAGATTAAGCCTTTTCAGGTGATGATGAGTGTGAAATGAAAGATACACTTCTCTTACAAAGGGGGAGGACGTATACCCCCTTTATTCATCACTGACAACAAATTTGTGAAGTATCTAGTAGTGTTATTTTAAGGAAGATGGGAATTTACTTTTGGTGTTGGCCAAATGGCAGATGAGATGTTCACAGCACAAGTCTTGGGTGCATTAGAAAAGATTACCAGAGGCTTGCAAGGCAGATGTTACTGGTATGCCCTAGATGTATGCTGAGAGGAGCACGGTACTGGGCACAGGCTTTGCCCACACCAGAGAGACCTGGCTGGCGGGGGCTGCTGTGCAAGAGCCTGTGCCTTTGCTACTCTGGCAGCTCCAGGTGGGGACAAATCCACAGCCTCCCCAGTGTACCCATTCTGCCCCTGGCAGCTCTGCTGTGTCCCAGCCAAGAGCAACTGAGCCGACGGTTGTCAGTTTTGCTGTTACCCACACGGCTCTGCATAACAACCAGGAGCTGACAGGAACTGTCAGTTTTTACTGTGAGTAGCAAAGGCACCGAAGCTGTCTATCTGCTGGCATAGGACAACAGCACATCAGATTTCACTTCAGCCTCCTTGTCATCAGGGCTAGAAACTGGGATTATTGCTTTATGCAGTGTGGCTGGGCACAGAGTAATGATAGTTTCCCTAGTACATGCCCTGTGCACTGTGAAGGGATAGTTTTAGTCCATTTTCTTTTTTTCCTGTGTGCAAACAATCAACTACAAGTAGGGTAGATACCTAAATGCAGGAATAAATACCCACCTGGTTTCTTTAGTGAGTTTTCATACTTGTACAGTTGGAACCATGAGTGTTCTACTTAAGAAGGTGAATGAGGAGAGCTGCAGGTATTTGCCAATCGCTGTTTTAAACAAAATACACTAGCTGTGTTTCTGTAATGTCTGTGGGATGTTGCAATGTTTATGCTGGCACGGATGTTACGGGGAGTGTTTATACTGAAAAAGGCTGATTTTGTCTGGGAATGATTCAAAAGCACTGTTATTCATACAGCTTTGAGAGGGAGAGGAAGGTATTGCTACTTTGTGCCAATTTACTTTGAAATGATTAGATGTTTGTCTTGTGTGTTGTTCAGGTTGTGAGTTGGCTTGTGTGTGTGCATTATGGCACTTGCTGCCAGCTTTGCAAAGTGAAACAGTTTGCTAATTTCCTTAAATGTTTTCAGTGATGCCCAGAGTAGCAGTTAGTTGCTTGTTCGATCGATCAGTCCTCCCTTAAGTGGCTCCTGGTTAAGAGAGGCTTTTCATGATTGTCTGCTGTGTGACTTGAGATGCTTTTTGTCAGCCAAAACGTGCTAGTTGCCAGCAGCTGGAGTCTGTGTGCTTGTATTAAATAATTTATTCATGCAGGATAATGCTCCTTAACATTTAACAGGTAATGAACGTGACATAAATTTCCTTCTTGCTTTTAATTTTTCCCTTTCCTCTTCTAATGTGCAAACAGGCAGCTCTGGTACTCTAAATAGTAAGTAATTTTTGGCCATCTGTCAAAAGGAAATTTCAATACAAATTTAAATTAATGGTGCCTGAAATTTTTTATAGCTCCTCTAAAAGTCTCTAATGTGCAGAAAATTCTGAATCTGCTGGTAGTAATTAGTGTAGCATGTAATGAGGATATGGGCAATGTTATACAGCCCCAGTGTAACATTTTGATATGGTAGCAAAATTTTGATTTATACAAGGTTGTGCCTGGGTTTAATTGTGAGAGACACTTTAAAGTGTTTTCTTGGTGATACAGATTATTAAGCATGGCAGATTTTAGAATAGCTCATAAAGTGTAAATTTACACTTTTGTGTGTGATTCAGATAATGAAGGTACCCTGCACATTTCTGAAAGAAAGGAGTTTGTTAGTAGTGACCTTTCTCTTGTCATCACTTACAGCATTTTGGATTTGCTGAGCAGGCATCTTCAGTGAAACTTGCTGTCTCTAGCTGTGCTGGTCTCGACCCTCCTCCTGGCTCAGGCCAGGGCAAAGTCAGTTTGACTTACGCTTCTAAATGTGACATTTTCTGCCTGGTAAGCCAGACCCGGCTCACATTCTTCCCAGCACCTCCCCAGAGCGTGCAGCTTGGTGGTGAGTGTAGTCATCTGCCAGATTGTCCAGGAGCTATTCCTAAATAATAGATCAGCACTGGCCCAACAGTCTCCGTGGAGAAGGGCAGCTTTGGGAACTCTTTGAATTCGTGTTGGCTTCAGTCCTTCAAATCCTTTGCAAAGTTCCAAGTGTGGGAAAACCCTAGATGTGGTAAACTGGGTCATGGGAGTGCTCTTTGTGAAGTGGCAAGGCTGTAGAGCAGACAAAGGGAAGGGAAGGGAATGGTGGCAAGCGCCAGGGCTGTGCTCTTAAATTCAGCCCTGACTGAAGGGCTCTGAGGGAATATAATGTGTATAGACAGAAAGACAAACAGCTCTGCAGTTAACTGAGCAGCTCTTCACAGAGGACTTGGTGTAGCCCCTTTTCAAAGCAATAAAAAAAATATTTTTATTTTATTTATTTTCTTTTATTCTTAGTGGATTCTTGTATGCTAATTGCACCCTGCAGGGATTTTTCCACGTCCTGCAAGAACTGCTGGTGCAGGAGGTGTGTTATTCTTCCCAGCCCTGGTACCCTCTGGGTCAAATGTGGCAAAAGTTTCTCTGGTCCCTAACAAAGTCCCTTCTGTAAAACTTCCCTCCTCTTCTAGTGAGGAAGCTAAGGAAGCATTTTGTCTGCAAAAGCACCACCTGGCAGAAGGTAGTCTACTCTAGCAGTTTCTTCCTGTGACTCTTGATGTGGCAGCTGGAGAGAAGGAGCCCCCAGATGCTGGCTGAGTTGTGGGCCTGCCAGCAGTAGCCAGGATGTCCCTGAGCAGGTTATTCAAGAATCTGAGAGTCTTCTGCATCACTGCCTTGTACACAGAATCTAACTCATGTAACTTTTTATTGCATCTGTTGTTAATACAGTTCTGGTATTTTTTTTACCTGAATTGTAAATTATTTGGGGCAGAGATCATGCCCTTAGTAAGAGATGCCAAGGAGGTGGAATATCTTCATTTTGATGCTGGGGGCTACTGTTTAAGCAGCAACAAGTGTCAGTAATGCAAAGCTACAGTCTTGTGGGAGAAGTAAAAGAGCTTGTTTGAGATTTCTCTGGAAAAAGAAGTGTTTTAAAAGAGTTTGAAATAATGTATCAAATGCAGGTTTGGTGTGAATTTCCGTCCATGCTGTTGAGTTAGAAGTCTGTCAGGACAAATTCAAGTAGGTTTGGCAATAAGATTACTTTTGCCTTAATCTGTATGAAGGCTAACAATTACTTGTGTAGCAGATACAGGGAAAGTGGACAGGTGTGATTTCCACATTTGCTTTACATTTGTGCTGGCAGGTGCTCCAGTGCTTCTCAATTTAGCTTCTCGAGCTGTTAGCCACTATTAAGTGTTTAGACCTGTGTTCATTTAGCACATAAGTAAGAGTAAGCTGCTTACTCCTTCAGCTGTAAATTGATACTTAAAAAAATAAACTAAAAATATCAAAGGATTGTCTGAGTGTAATGCTTTTCTGGAAAGAACAAGGTATTTTAAAATCAAAATGCCCAACATATAAGACTTTTAGATATTACCAAATGTAATTACTTTGTTCAGTTTTTGTTGCTGATGATAGAGGAACACCACATAAAATGCCATGATATACTGCTGTGGACTTTGTCTTAATTGTCTGGTTTCTTTTAAATGATACCTCCTCTAGTGGTATAAGTGCCCCCCAAGATGTCTTTGCATTCACTATGTATTTAATGAGCCAAACAAATGTAGTTATCTGTTACGTGCCTAAAGAAATTTTAGAATTTATTGCTTGATTATTTTGTTATTTTGCCACTTCAATACCATTCAGCTGAAAAGCACTTTACAGGCTTGTTAAAATCCAAATGTTTCACACTCATGTCATGGATTCTGCTCTTTCTCTGTTTAGAAAAAAGGCATTGTGTAAATTTTGCTTTCTGTAATGATGAAGTGGTAGTTTTAAGCTGAGCATATTTGAACTAAACTTTGCTCTGCGAAGAGTTGTGGTTTTGATCTTCATGGGTGTTTTGGGAGTAGAATTATCAAAATATAATGAGCAACTTCTGTTGGCTTGTGATACAGTAATTTTTTCAGTATTAATTGATATCTGCCTCAGGGTGTGTAAGCTGTGCCGAATGTAACAGGTGCCCTAATTCCAGAAAATGTGTTGTAATTGTTTGTTTGTGGAACAGATGAATAAATATCTGTGGGGCATAGCTGGTCCTCAGGTGGTGAACGTGAATGGATTAATGATGTGATTGGGTGAGACATGCTTGTTTGTTGCAATCTCGTCCAGTAACTGTCTGCTGAAGCAGAACAAATATTAATTAGCAGGGTCCTGTTTGTTGTCTTGGTCTATCTTACGGAGCTGAGTTTTTGGCACTGCTTTTTTTTCTTAATAACCTTTTCATGGCTAGACTTGTAACATGTCGTTCAAGACCCGTGGTTTTTAACAGATTTTTAGAACATGAAACTGAATCTCAGGTATATACTGGTGCATTTTTCTCTTATTTTCACCCTCCAAACTGAGTTGTACATGTCTGTCTTTCGTTCAGTGTCACATCATTTGCCTTTTTAATGAGGTCTTCTGGGAATCTTGGTGTAGAATATCCGTATGAAAGTAACAACGTGTACTCTGGTATCAAAGAATTAGCTGCTTCTGCCATTTTTGATGGTGTCACCTCTAGCACCCAGCAGCTTTTTTTCTGCTTCAGTGTATTAACTGTATGCTGGCCTCTTACCCTGCACCCTTGCCAGTTACTACAGGGTGACACTTCCTCAGTGGCGTGCCCACATTTGGACAAACTCCTGTTGTGCTTCTCACTACTAAACTTTATTTTGCCACTTGGTAATTTAAGGTAACTTAAATGTTCTCTCTCCAGATGCTTTCACCACCCAGGAGTCAAACATTTATATGGGCTGTAATTTCTAACCTGAGCAGTCATGTCTAATTATTTCCATGGCAACAGACTGTGATGTTGATAACACAGGATTATGACTTCACATCATAGAGTAGGAAGAAGAATTTTGCTGGGGTGAGGAGGTGGTTGTAAAGGTCTTCTCCAGCGCAAAATATTTGACAGTGTAATAGCTGGGGGAAAAGAAGTAACTGGAGGGAATGAATTTATCACCTCTTTTTAAGTTCTCATTGTAAGTGTGTGATTAGAATCATACTTCAGATGCTGTCATTCATGGCTTACACCAGTTGACTGGTGGTGAAAGTGTCTGTAATGAACACATTTGCAGATTGGGATAAATAGGTGTTAGTCAAAGTAACTGAAGAAAATAAACAATACTTATTATTGACAGTTTTTGTCAGAGTGGTCACAAACTAGGTGACTGCTTTTTGCTTAACAGATTTCTCTTGGCTCCAGGACACTTCTTTTGTTGTTGTTGTACTGAGCGATTAGGGTTTTGATTCTGAGTTGTCTTTAAACCCTTTAGATCCAAAGTAACTTGAAACATTACTTATTTTTATGCAAATCAGTGGATTAGTTGAGCATGCTGATTATCTACTAAAGGGACATCAGCGACATGGATGACATGCACTGGAAGTTTCTGTCCTCTGGCTAAAGTCACCGAACGCTAGTAGTACTTTAATATTTCAGTTCTCTTTCCCCCTCTTCCCTGGTACTGGAAAAGAAGAATATTTGAAGAATATTTGAAGTCAAAGTGTTGTCAGTCTCTTAGGCTGATTTTAGAAGAAGTTGAAGGAAATGAGTAGTGTGACTGATTCCCAAGTTGTTATGCAAGAGTGCATCGTGAATTACAGAGTTTTACTTAGGGGAGGAAGCACTTAGGCCGGACAGCAGGAATCGGCCATTGATGGGAATTTGTGGGAAAGTTATGCTATGTCTCCCACCTGTCTCCAGTACAGCTCTAATTGAGTCAAATAATTAATTAAATATCTAAAGCTCGATTAACCTATTCTGCATAGCAATTTGAAAAGTTCTGTGTTTTCTTGAGCAACATTTGGCCTTTTGAAGAACAAAAAAGAAATTGGAAATGCTAATGTTTTTCAGCCAAATAAGGAAAGAAAATAAAAATGTTTCCATAGCAACAAAGCTTCTTTCTAGATGGTTTCCTAAGATATGGCTCAACCAGAAGCAGATGTCTGATTTGAGAATCTTTCCTCCTTCAATGTAAACAAATAACTTCTAGGCAGGTGTTGGAAATAATATGGAAATCCTATTAAGGGGCCCTGCGTTCCTCTCACTCAGGAAGCCCCTGCCACAAAGGGATTGGTTGTCTGAATAAAGGAGACAGAGTAAATTCTCGTCAGGCTTTAGCTTTTCCCAGGAAATTATTGTCTCTGCATGCTCTTTCTCCAGCGAGCCTGAATGCAAGCCATTTCTTCTATTGATCTCTGCCACCCTGGCTTTCTCCATCTCCTGCTGGATTAGCGCTTGATGTTGGTGACGGCTGCTGCTTCTTGGAGCATTGTGGCATTTATGGTTTTTAACCCCAGTCCTCCTGTCCCCAGCCCAACCTCGGCCGGTGAGAGGGCACCCGGGGAGATTCTCGACACCAGCCTGCAACAAGGAGGGGACAAGAAGTGGCCGACAGGGGAGGTGGAGCAGCCAACTCCTGAGAGGCTTATTGCTCCAGCTCGTTTGTCTGAATTTATAGATGATGTTGTAGCCTTTCTCACTGTGAGACCAAGCGTCACCTGAACACGGGATTTTCCTTTTCCTTCCTCACAGAGACCGCAGCTTTGGAGGGGCTGTGGTAAAGGTTTCTGCGTGGCTGGCTTGCTGGTGTCACATCTTGGGAATTAAAGTGAGTGTGGTTTTTCTCATAATGTGTCTAGGAACTTGGTGGGATTTTTGTCTTTTTTTTCCCCCAAAGTTACTGAGAAAACATGTTGTGCTTGCCATCAGTAGTCTGTTAGTCTAATGAAACACTTGTGCTACCTTTGCCAGTGTCATCTTTTTCCCCTAACCCCACTGTGCTGAGTCTACCACACCCTGGGGAACAGTTTACTTGCGGCCTGTTGGTGAAAACTTCCAACACTGGACAGGCAGGAGAAGGTGCCGTGATTGCATTTTCCAGGGTTTCTAGGCTGGAAGTGGAGGTCGTGTATGCGTGGCCCTCACCCCATCTCTGCTTTTGTCGGTGTGCCAGACCTGCATAGCGATGCTCTTAATAACACTCAGAGGGTTAAACGTGGATAAACACAAAACAAGGCTTTGGAAAAGCCTGACGATTGTCATGCAGCATTTCTCGGACTAGTCCCCGAGACGCACTTCATAAAGACAATAAAGCGCACGCTGGTGGTCTCCTGTTGCCCTGGCAACGGACCACAGGGCACCCTGTGTGTGAAATGCATGAACAACTGCGAATTAATCTTTTTTAGTTTGTTCTTTCCTTGGCACT
>JANHFX010026006.1:76919-87775 GCA_027560015.1 Chloroceryle amazona
GGTGTGTGTATTTTTTACCTCCTAATGCTTATTGCTGATACTGATGAGATTTTTATAGCCCCTGTGGCTTGAGCCACTGCAGGAAAGTGTTTTGTGTTCAGCTTGGCTCAGTGCTGTACAGTCCATTTTAATCACTGTGCAAAGTGTAAGGATAAGTTTTACTGCGGAGCTCTGTCTGAAAAGAGGGCTCTAAGCAAAAGCTGGTTAGTCTTCAGTGGGATTTCATGATTCTTGCAGATACTTTTTAACAAAGTGTAAAGCATTCTGACACAGGCCTTTAATGACTATAATAAAACATTCCCTCTTTAGTGTTTTCTTACTATTCTAAAATCTAACAATTGCCATGTGTGTTCTGTTTAAATTCATTTGCTATCAAAATGTAATTAGTGTTAATATTCTGGTGTTATGTTGGATGTTGGGAATTTTTTCTGTGCATCTGTCATTGGCTTTTGAAGAACAATCACTGCTGCTTTTCCTTGTGTCATGGCACACTGCTGAATCAAACCCTGTAACGCAGGCTATCCTGCTCTGCCTTTCATGGTAGTGAGCCCACAATTAAATTGCTGCATTGAATGCTCTGTCTGGTTGAGCTTTTTCTCTTATCCTTTAATTGCGTGCTTTCCCTCCCTCTTTCTACCTAGCTAACTCCTAACACTCCTCTCTGTTTCTGTTTTGCTAGAGCTACTCAAACTGCTCCAGGTGTTTGCTGAAGGAAATAACATGAAAGATAACAACTGGAACCCCAAATAAATATCTGAGGAGAGGAGAGCTGTAGTTCAGGTGTTTTCTAGGCACTGCTGTGATCCTCAGCTTTCCAAACATTTGTCCCCAGCTCTTATGAATGTCTGTAACTTGGTGGCCTTTGACCGCTCTGTTTCAGTGTGTCTCATTTTGATTAAAATAACATTTAGGGGTTTGTATGCGGCGATGACCAAAGTGCAAGTTTGTCCCGGATTTTGTCATTTATTTTTCTGAAATGCCAGCAGCACGGTTTTCTCTCTATATCTGGTAGCATTTCCAGGCTAGTGCCATTGTTATCCTGGAGCGCTTATCTTTCCTGGGATCGACAGGGACAGAATTCCTTTGCAGCCTGCATATGCTCTGGGGCTCACCCACTGCATTGCCTACACCAGTTGCAATTTGTGCCTTCATGTTGTTGCAAACCTTTTCACTTCATCCAAATTACTCACTCTGCTGTGTGCTGAAGTTTGTGGTCTTAGTTTGGGGTCTGTTCAAAGGGGAGGAGATTGAAACTCAGGGTGGTGAATAAAGAATGAATCAGGAGGGTTGCTCTATGGCTTAAAGGGGAGGCTATTTGACAATGCCTGGGTTCTGTTACCACCAATTAAATTCAATATTTACGAGTTGGCAGATATGAAAGAAAGCAGACTCGATGGTAAATGTAATCTGTGAACTCTGAAGCTTCTGTAAACCTATCAGAAGTGTTTAACTCCTTTTCCTGCACATCTGTTTCTTTTTCTTTTGTTCCCTGATGAAACCAGGTCCTTTGTTCAATCTGTCTTGCTTACCAAAGGGTGCTTGTGCTTGTTATTCTTACCACACTCCTTGATTTCACTACCTTCATGTGCCTGTGCTAAGATACACTTTACCCTAAGCCTGTCTTTCCTTTTCACCTCACAGCTGTGTCCCTCTGCTGCTTCACTGCTTGCACTTAAGCTGCATCACTACTTCTCTCCATCCTTTGACCCTCAGTGTCAGTAGTGATTAGGCCTTGTGCGTGTTAAGTCCTTTAACCAGTGATTACTGGAGAAGCTGTATTTTAAAGGATTTATTGCAAAAAGGCATCTGTGAATGGCTAGCCAGCAGCCCTCACCATTGCTTTAAGCACCTACTTTTCTTTCCACCACCAAGAGTGAGCAGAGAAACAGTAGTGAATGATGATAGGATTATATATCAAAATTGCTAGTTATCTCTATCTGTTAACTCTTCGAGCACTTAAGTCTTCCAGCAAATTGATATGTATATGTTGAAATATGTGACTGGAATTATTGTGTGTGACCATAGTTGTTTATTTTTCATTTTATCGCCCATTTCATAACACCTAGCCTTTGATGCTTTTAAAAAGCTCAGATTAAATATTGCAGTGGTACCACCAAAGCAAGCTGATCACCAATGTAAACACACAGATTATCTTTTTTAGAGAAATTGCATATGCATAGTGTACATACATACCTATACTTTTATGCGTGTTGAAACTTTTGAGAATGCTTGTGTTTTGAAGACTAACTGCTGAGCCTATACATTTTCTTTTTTTTTTTTCTGGATTTCTTTGTGGCTGTCTCATTGCTCTTGCAGCAGCACATCTAGACTTTGATGTTTTTTATGACACTCTTATCCACTAATTAACTTCATTAATTTTGCAATTAGTGAAGTTAATTAGTGGGTAAAATTGCTATATAAAACTTCAAAGTTTGCATTTTAATCATAGTTTGTATTAAAAATAATTACCACACGCTTGATTACTAAACTCAATCCAGTTAGCTCAGGCAAGGTCATGTGATACTAAACTCAGCTTTGTTCTGTTTCTTTCCTAACTAGTTAGTAGCATATTTCACTACCAATTACTGAGACAGGGGTCTGAAAATGCAGCTACAGGGGAAAGGCAGCAAATGAGACCAAAACCACTCAAAAGATATTAAAGTTTCACCGTAGTATGGCTGAGTGGAAGTTGGGTTTGAATTTGAGTAAGCAGAGAAACAAGTTGGAAAAGGGAGAGGTGAAAATATTTTAGCAGTTCACCATGACTGGTGATATGTGTGGGAATGATACTTGGCTATCAACCTCCCCTTTTCTGGTGAGCTATTTTGGAAGAGATGCACTCTAGACTACATAGCCTGACTGTCAGCCTAGTCATGACCCAGTTCATAGACCTGATGGGGAAAGCATGGTAAGGAAAACCCACTTGCTTAAGTACAGCACAGAGGGGATGTTGGAAAATTAAAGCAAAGAGCACAAAATCGTTGAGGCCAGAGTGGATGCTAGAATGTAGTAATACCAGTAATAGTAATGTAGTGATAGTAACAATAATAATAATGATGATAGTAACAATAAAAAGGCATAGTAGCAGCATAGGTCTGGGTTGACCCCAGGAACTTTATCATTATAGCCATGCAGAAAGTTTGCTGTGTGGGAGCTCTTGGGTTTCAGTTTTTCTCCCTGGGTGCATGCTCTCAGTGGACTGCACTGAGTCCCTTCCTTTTGACCTGTTGTTTCCTACACCTTGTCTCACCACCTCTTTGTTGGGACCTCTCCCACCTTGTACCACTACTCATTACTCATGAGAGTGGTCTCTGTCTCATCCCTGGTGTGTGAGAAGTCGCAGCACTCATTTCTTAAATTTTTAATTCTGATTTACCTGTATAGTATTATCTTAGGGAGCTCAGTGCTACAAGTCCAAGCCTGGAGCAGTGACTGAGTCCAAGTGCTGGTGCTGGTATGTCCATCTATAACACTGGCACCAGCCAACAAGCAGCATTACTGCCTGGTTGTTTCCCTATGGTACATATTGTATCCATTTTTATAGATTCTTTTATACTTTCAACAGGCTTTATAGCATCAGTAATGTCATTCAGATAATTATACTGTAATTGACCTTCGCATTGAGCATCCTTGGCTTTTACTGAAGTTTGCTTAATACTTCAAGATGGTCAATTATCTCATAATTCCCACTTTGTTAGGAATTATTGTTTTAATTATTGCACTCCAAATACATCATTTTGGCACAATGGTAAGGGTATGCTGGGGAATGCTCATATTCATGAATGCTTTAAAGAGTTACCAGCTTTATCATATGGGACAGCTTTTCATCCTGTCATTTCTAGTCATTACTTTTAATACTGACTTCATTTAATTATCATTTAGTCTGCTCAGGCCAGGTCTTCATCTGTAGAAGCTAGCACATTGGGAGTTAGGGCTTGCAAGATTTGAGAGCAGTTGCATGGTTGTGTAGCCTGACCATATTGATTTCTTGTCTGCCATGTTACAGTGTGAGTCATGTATGTTAATGCAAGTAACTTCAGTGGAAGTTTGGAGTAAAAAGTTGAATTTTTTAATTTTTTTTTTTCCTAGCAACTTGAAGTGTGATTTATCCCAGATAGACAGTAAGCACACTTATGTTTGTCCTGTTACTGGTGAGAATTTCACAGCTACATAGGAGGGTTGTGTGGACATATTTATGTTCATTTAATTTGCTCCTGTGTGGCATGGGTGCTCCACCAGGAGCACTGCCCTGCCACTATTGAAACTGAGTGGTCCTTGTAGTGAGATACCTTTTCAGTTAGCTTTGTCATCAGCTCTGACCAAAACAAGAGACTGAAGCATAGCTTGCTATGCTTTACAGTGTAGTGCAAAAGATGCTGTGGGTCCACTACTAGAAATACACTGTTCAGCTTCTTGACCAAATTATGTGAAAAAGGCAACATGCTCAGCCTTTCTATAACTGTGTATGTACAATTGTTTTTTTTGTCAGCATTTTGTGTTTTATTAAATGTGAAAAAAAAAAATTCTCCCTAGGCAGAATATGAAAAAATCGTACGTTTTGCAAAGACAGAAACTACACCACCGAAGAGTACTTTTTGCTATGTCTGATCTAATTATTATATAATTATATGATTATTATGTGTGAGAAGACTCAGTGTTGGTTCGTAGGAAAATGCTCTGTCTAGTAGATTAAAACATTTTATTGAGGAAAACAGCAGTGTGAAAAGACTTTATTTCTCTATAAATTTTAATAGTTACTAAAATGAGGACTCCGGCCCATTAAGTTACAGGCTTCCGAGTTGTAATGTTGAATCACTTAATTTCTCTAAGTAGCTATCCTATTCCAGCTTCTTAAAGATAACTGTTAGGCGAGCACTGATGTTTTAATCAAGGAACAGGGCTAAACAGTTTGTTTTGGTGCAGGTTTTTTTGAACAGCCTGCAAATACAAGAACCTTTCTTGGAGTATGTAGACTTACAGTCAGGAACCAACCTGTGGGTGGGTACAGGATTATATGTAGGAATCTGATGTCAGTGGAAAGCAAAAGGACTTTTTACCTTTCTCACTGAAAATAGATCCTTGCAAGTATTAAATGCTTACTGGCTGGGAAAGCTATTGCAAACAATAGTGAGAACGCAATATGAGTAATAATGTTGTCCTTTGCACACTGAAAATAGTTAGAGCCATAGGAAGATATTCACCAAAGCTCTTTTGTGATGTACATGCCATATCTTTACTACCTTGCATAAGAGATCAATTTAGCACTAGTACCGGAGATCCTGTGAAGTCAGAGATGATAGAATCATACAATTGTGGAAGTTGCAAAAGATCTTTAAGGTTATTGAGTCTTTAATCTTGATGTGGAAGGTGCATTACTTGTTGAAGGAAGAAGCAGCTGGTACTGAAGGGGCGTTGACTGACTACCTCCATGCAGCTAAAAGGGTAGGACAGTTAATAGTGACAATGTTTAGATTTGTTCTGTCGTAATTGACTCTTGAGGCAAAATAATGTCAGTCTTAGCATACTAGCCAAATTTCAGTTTGGGAAGTGAGACTCTGCCTGTTGTCTATAGGTAAGTTGTCTCCATTTTTTTTTGCTAATGTCAGGTGAGATACTGCAGGAAGATCTTTTCATATTGGTATCAGGTCTGATCCATCTTCAGAGCAGTAAAACCATTAAGCAATGTGCATTGCCACAATGCCCAATGTGATGCTCATCCTTTATGTGCTAGTGATAATGAGCTACTGTATCATTCTAGTAGGGAGCATTAATTTATTACTTTATTAAACAGTGAAATCAAAGATTGAAATGGTATCTATAGCACATAGCTAACTAGATTGTGAAAAATGAAACTATATGGTTTCAAATTTATGAAAATAAATATTTCTATTTAAATGAGTGCAGTAGTTTAATTCTTTAGACATCACTCTAATTTGTAGTTTACTGGTGATTATTTTTCTTCGTTTTAAATCAAATTGCTTTCTGTAGGGTGAAGATGAAAAATAATGAATTGAATTCACATTACTGCCTCCCAAATTGTAAATTAATATAAATGTAACAGGAGCATACTATTAAAATATTTTGCAAAAGACTGTGCTATATCATTGCAGTAATCAAATACATTTTTCAGGCCATGAGTTCACTTAATGTTGCATTTCTACTTGGCCTTTATTATAAGGGCTTCTGTGCCTACTGTCACAATGGTCTCCAAATGTCTTAACGTGTTGTTTCTTCAGAGTTAAAAATAACATTGATAGTTTGTGTCATTTACTATAACAGTTGATTAATGATCTGCTTTAAAGCTAAATCAGTGAATATATTTTAAGATGTATTTGCTTAGGATGGGAAATCCTTGTATACCTGTTTTATACTGTCAGAGAGGGAGGGAGACGGGCGGGAAAGCACAGGCTATGTTCAGCACTAGCTTTATTCTAGAATTTTTATTTTCACTCAGTGTACTTTGTGGGTAATTAACAATTACCAACCAAAAAGATGGGATATTTTTGAGCATTTCACCAGTTGTTAATCTGAGCTGCTGTTGACAAAAACTGGTAGTTAATTTAGAGAAGTAGAGAAGAGGACTTAAGTGTCTCAGCAGAAAGAAATGTTCTTTCATATGACTTGGGCAAGAGCCATAGCTTAACTTCTGTGCTTAAGTGTTCTAATCCTTACTAAAAGTTTGTGGTTTAGGTTAAGAATTTTTATGGTGATAATGGAGGAGAAGTTGCACAATGTAAATATTAATTTCTGGCTTTGTGTTCCTGGTAGTAGTGATAAAACAAATGTAGGGAGGTGCACCCTGAAATGAAACTGCTGTGTTGTGCTGCTTCATGAGGAACAACAGCCATCCATAGTGCATGGAAGAAGAATACCAAAACCTGTGTTTCTGAATGATTTGAGCCTCTAAAATCCATCAGTAAGGATTTCTTTGGTTGTTCCTCTCAGCTTCTCATATAAGTAGGACAGAGAGATAGAAACAGCAGGGTTTCAACTGAGAATTACTTTCATCTTCATTCCTGTCAGCTCCAGTTCTGCAAAATGCCTGAACACATCCTTACTTATGTATGTTCTACCATTGACTTCAGTTTGAGATAAAGTTTAGCGCATGCTTAAACGCTTTCTTGAATTAGGGCCAAAAGCAGCTGCTGCTGCTAAAATCAATCCCAGAGGGAACTTTGCATCTTTCATTACTTCCTTTTTTGTGTACCAAGATACAGGCTCCACCAAGCTTTGGAAATGTGGTAGGCGTTGATAACTGTTGCCTGCCTGTTTAGAGGAGCAGCACAGAATTGTTGGATGACAATGCACAAAGTGCATATTATCTTCCTTTCTCTCGTCTTATACCTGTACTCTTTAATAATTAGTCATTGCTAAGTGGGGGTTGCAGAATGGCAAGAGACTCACTGAGCCACTGTGTTTGTTTGCATCTGCTACTGGCACAGCTTTAAATTATGAAAAGTGCCAAAATAAATGAGTTTAGGTGTTTTCCCCTGTTCTTTCCTGCTTTGACGATGTTCAGAACCTTCCTTCTTTCTTTGCTAGAAATCTTAATTCAAACATTTGCTGAAGTGTAACTTACCTTGAGCCATGTTTTTTCTTCTTGATTTACACAGGCAAATGCACACATGTACACACCCAACCCCCCTCTTCTGGGAATATTGATTTAACCCTGAATATTTGTAGAGGAAATAAGCCAAAACCAGACCAATGCACAGTATTCATAAAATGGTCCAAAGCAGCTCTACATTCATCCCATTGACACCGCAGACAGCAACTATGATCCATCAGCTGATTGTCTTTACCTGTCTTTTTCAATGCATTGTGCAGTTTTAATACAAGATACTTGCTGGGTAGCTATTACCGATTAAAACCCAAAATGCTATCTGTGAGAACAACTCCAAATCTCATTATCAGGTTAAATTGTATTGAGGAATAGTGACAAATGAAGCACAGTTTTGAGGGAGCACCTGATCATGTTTTCTTCATCTGTTTTCTGACTGCAGAGCTCTTCTGTATCTCCCTCAGCTAGTTTCAGAACAGCAGAAAAACACAGAAATTCAACGGATTATTCTTCAGACAGTAAAAAACAGAAAACAGAAGAGAAGGAAATAGCAGCTCGTTACGTAAGTAAATATTCTACATTGTGCAGTGACAACTTAAGTGTTCCTCTAGTAATATCTGATTCCTGCCACATAACTAATTTTAAAATTGAGAGTCAGATTTTTAACAGGTTTTTAGTGCCTGCCTCTAACATCTATGCTGGGTAGAAAGTTTTGGTATGTAGGATTTATAGTAGTTTTAGCAATATAAATACAGAGCACCTGGAAGGCATGTGAGACTGATCATTAGCTAGGCTCGGGCTTGGTAGATCCGGACTCTAACTTGTCTCAGCTTCTCAGTGCAGTGCAATTTTGGATGAAGATTTTTATCCTGTGTTCACCAATGTGAAAACTGGGAAGAATGTTACAGCTGTGGCAACCTGTTAAGAAGAAGCCCTATAGGTGACCTAAATATGATAATTATATTACTACATAAAGCTTGGTAAAAGTAAATGCTGTATTACATAATTGTGAGCAGCCTTCCATTTCATTGATTCATGTTTTCTTACCACTTAAGAGATGTTAAGATAGTAAATAAATGTTTTTAACGCATTGTGATTTGTCATTGCAGGACAGTGATGGTGAAAAGAGTGATGACAACTTGGTAGTGGATGTTTCCAATGAGGTACACACAATGGTGGTTTTTCTACCCTAAAGTGGTAATGAGGGTAGTCTCTTCTGTGGTTTCTTTGTGTATTGGATATATGAAGATTACAGCCTTTGCCAGCATAAAGTAGCTTGAAATGTCTGAGGAAATTCAGTCAGGTCATCTTTAGAATGCAAATCAGATCTGTAACACTTCTACTATAGATCTTTTTGTTTCTTGTGTGAACCAAAAGTATACTTGAGATACTTGAAACCACACCAGCACAGCAGATAGGAAGGGTGCAGTTTGCAATGGTATCTGTGTTTTCTTTCACTCTGGACATGACTTAATTTGTGAACTTTTATAAGGTCTGCCTAGTGCCTCAAGCCTTTTCAGTCTGTTGCCTGATAAATTAAATTTACTTGCCTATTTCAATATCCACATATTTTTAATACTGTTTTTTCATGGTTAATGAAAATGTTAATATTTTCTTTAAAAAGAAGTTTATCTTTAATTATTCATCTTCATTGTATAATTTTACCAGCTAAATTGATTATATCTGAAGGAAGATGTCACTTTTTTATGGCAGATATTCATTCCAAAGTGAGAATAGGTCAAGACAAGCACTAGTGGCTAGTATGAAGTTTTTATACTAACCCATGTTACTGATGTTTAGGATCCTTCCTCTCCCCGGGGGAGCCCAGCACACTCTCCAAGAGAGAATGGCTTGGACAAGACTCGACTGCTGAAGAAAGATGCACCGATTAGTCCAGCGTCCATTGCATCCTCCAGCAGTACTCCTTCCTCCAAATCCAAAGAACTTAGCCTTGTAAGTGTTTCAAAATGCTCCTGACCCATGATCATAGGCTGAAACGCATGCTTACTGGATTTCTATCTGGACGCAATTTGGATTTCACAGCATCAGTAAAGCACTAGGAAGCATCAATTTACAATTTGTTTAATTTATCTCTTCAAGGGAATTTAACAAAATAATGAGAATGTTCACAGCCTTTTTTTTTTTGAGATAGGAAGAGGTTATTTTTACAGGTGGTGTGGGTGATAGATACTGTGCTGAGAGATGTTTTTCTCCTGCCCCATATGAAAAACTGTCAATCTGAGAATAAATAGAAGTACACAGGGGTTCCTTGAGCTGTTTTCCTGTGCAGTGGTTTATAGCAAATTCAGTTCCCTGCTTAGATGTGATTTGGTTGTTAGCTTTGTTTGAATTACCAGGCCATATACAACAACTATATTTTTTATTTTCTATCTAAAAAGTAATCAGTCATTTACAAGAGCCTTCCTTGACATGCATCGCAAATCACAATGCAAAAAAAAAAGGGCTGCCTGCAAATCAGGGGTGTTCTTTCCTTTTCTATTTGTGACCACAGTTAATCACCTTCCTGAGCTGCACTCTAACTCCCCTCTCAGTTCTTTACAGGTCAGAGTATGTGATTATTTAAAGAAATTAAATAAATAAAAAGAAAGCTTATAGTGAATGTAGTGCTTGGGAAAGGTGATGGAATGACACGTTCAGGACCAACAGTCAAACCCAAGTGGTTTGTCTGATGAACAAGCTTGTCACAAGAGAGGCATTGCACAGTTCCTGACTTTATACCCATCACCCAATGCTCTGTCTTGTGTTCCAGCACTGTGGGTGTGAGTTGTTGGTCAGTTGCAAGGTTTTTTATTACTCTTCCTGTTTACCCAACAGTGGCCTCTTACAGAAACTCATAATCATAGTGAGAGCAGGTCCACCACGAGCAGAGTGAGACCACCAACAGATTTCACAGGTGCTGATAATGTAATTGTCAGGTGGCAATGATTTTCAGTCATTGACCTCATTCTCAATCATATGGATGCCCCGGACATGGAAAGCTGTGAATGCTGTGGCTAACTTCTGAAGCTGTTATGTCTTTTTCAGTGTCTTTGTAACTTCTCTTCATTGCCAGGGTTATTGAAACACAAACCCAAAAGCTAAATGTCACGCACACTCTGGTTGTCACTGGCTCTCTTTCCAACCACTACCTTAAAAAGTAAAATGACTAACAAGTTGTCTTCCTTTTTTCATTTTGCTGATTAGAATGAGAAATCTACCACTCCTGTGTCTAAATCAAATACCCATCAGTGAAGGCAAAGGGTTTTCCTGCATTTAGGGCAAATATAACTTATTG
>JANHFX010026009.1:0-2500 GCA_027560015.1 Chloroceryle amazona
GGCAAATCGCTTAAACTGTCTGTTTCTTCATCTGTAAAATAGGAGAGAATAATACTTACCTCCCTGGCGGGGCGCAGGGCAGATTAGTTAATGCTCGTGCAGCATTTTAAGGTGAACCGCGGTGTGTAACCGCCCGGTGTCCTTCCCTGACGGAACAAACCAGCGTGCTCCCTGCCGGAAAGCAGCATCTCAAGCTGGTGCTCCAGAAGCAGCATAACCTAGATGGCCGTTGACCAATATTTAGATATACAGGCAATGACTGAGATGCTCGTGGTGTTTAAGAAACAGCTGAGAATCACATTTCCTGTGAATGTAAAATAAAAGCCTAAGGAAAATTGGTCTCAAGCTAAACGTTTGCGTATATTGAGACTACCTTCCAGAGCTGAAAGCACCGAGGGGAGCATTTTATCCAAGAACTATCACCACCTCTCTTTGATTTGGACTTGGGGGGGTGTGTTATGCACCGAGAAATGCTGCGGATGATGTCGGTGGGAATTAAGTGAAGAATAAAGGCTTTGTGCAAGAGGTGGCTGCCTCTGTGACCGGCAGCGGACGAGGGGGCTCTCGAAGGGACTGCAAGGGGAGCAGGACCCCGATTGAGCGTGGAAGTAGCTGTGTCCCCTGCAGGCTGTGCGTTAGCACCACCGCTCAAGATTCAGCTGCTTTTTGGAAAGAGTATTTCATCCAGTAGGAGATGAAAATGCAGAGCTATTTCCCAGGCTCGAATCTTAGGCTATTTCTTAGAAACAGCATAACTAATGGAGGTGGCTGCACATTGGGCACGTAGGTAGTTGTTTGGCTGAAAGGCTAATGCTCTTGAAATACCCCAAAAGGCTGAGCTGTGTTTTTGTGCTTCTTGTTGGAAAGAATGGACGTTTGCTTGAGTAGCCCTTTCCCAAATGCCCCATTTCCTTTCTAAAGTATTTACTGCAAGGAATATATTGTTAAGGAATTGTGTTTGATGCACTGTGAAACATCAACAGGGAAGAAGGCATACAATACTGAATCCGCTAAGATGAGGATGAGGGCAATCACACGGTTGGTGGTGGTTGTGTTTGGCATCGGCCGTTTTATGCACAATCCCCTCTCCCGCACGTGCAGAGGAAGAGGGATCTGAACCTGCTCGTAGAAGTCCAAGACACTAAGTGCATTTTATTTTGTGAGCACAACTGCAAACTAAATTTGTCTCTTCTAAGTGCATTTTGTAATCATTGTAACTAATTATTATATTGCCACACATCCTTATCTGGAAGGCCGATCATAATAATAAATGCAATCTTTGAAACTCTTACAAATGCGTGCCCAAGCCAGCAAGCTCTATGGGGACTAGCTAGGTATGCACTCAAAACTTCTTTAGGATTAGCCTCTAGAACAGAGAGATAGTTAATCAAAGAAATTTAGCAGGCAAAAGGCAGGTTAAAGAAAAGAGACTGAGAATACTGAAAAAAAAACCAAACAAAAACCAACCCCTTTGAAAATAGTTTTCCAGCTAGAATATTTTGTGGTGAAATTTGCCCCCCGTACACATTCCTGTCTGTAAAATGGGAGTAGCAGGGTGCTCTGCCATGCTCGTGTATTGAGAAAATTAATAATGTAAGCTGCATGAGTTTGTTTGCATGCCCCAAGTATTATAGATAGGGAGAAGCAATGCCAAGCAAGGAGTTAGCTCGATTCGTGCTTAAAAAGTTTCTTGGAGAGTGACTTTGGTGATTGCGTGGTAGAGAGGATCTCTGCCTCCTTCATAGTATTGTATGAGACATCATCTTCTTGTATGGCTTTAATGGTTCCAAAAAAGAATTCTAAAATAGAAAATCAGCTTACTTCCTCACAAAGGCTTTTAGCTCCTTCAGGGTATATAGGACCAGTAGGTGCAAGGTCTTAGAGATCCTCTGTTGAAACTAATTTATGTAATAAGTCTTCCCTCCTGAAAATTTGCATTTGTATTAGTTTTGAGTTGAACAAAGAGTGCAAGTCTATTAATATTATTAGTATAAGGCTTTAATTGTGCCCTCTTTCCCCCAATTCTTAAGTCTTTGCAAAGCTGTGTTTCCTTTTCAGGCAGTTATGACCTTCTTCTTTTGCAAATTAGTTTGTTTTTTATGATAACTTTAAGGTAAAAGTGAAACTTAAGTTTTTAATATTTTATAAATTGCTATTGAAAGGATTCATTATTTAATTGGCACAAGGGGATACAGAAAGCAGTGGCTCAGATGAACTAACGTCTGAGAACTGGGTAGTTCTTAAAGTAGGCTTGCAAAATCGCAGGAGAGCGTAGCTGCCCAGACAGAGGAGCTGTCTCCCCTCTGCCCTGTGGCCAAAGCACGGTTACCAGGGCAGAAGGGTATTTCACTTGTCCCTCGGAACAGAACAGGGCATACAAATGTTTGAGCCCAGTAACGGGAATGAAGATTCACAGCACTTTTAACAGCGTGGTTCGAACACCGGTATTAATTTTGTCCCGCTACACAGGTTCTCCACCTGGATGTTTGTCTAGAAGACT
>JANHFX010026009.1:7500-17227 GCA_027560015.1 Chloroceryle amazona
AGCAGATAGCCCGAGCACCTCGTTAGTTTATTTGCTAACTCTCCATTTCTCTGGATTTGAATATTTCACTTTTTTTGGCTGACGTGTGAAGCCAGTGGTGGTGCCTTGTAATAACAGCGAGTGAACCCGGGGGGTACTGGGGCAGCGAGTACTTATCCTCTTGTCTTTGAGGCCTGACCTGGTTTCCTAGTTGACGGGAGTTGTTTGAGTTGGGAGGGAAAACCACTGGCACGTTGAAGCTTGCTGGTGTTTTGGAAGCCACATGCTTGCTTTGGTAGTCGAGTCGGTGGTTAATGCTGAAGCGTAGCAGAGAGAAATGGGCACAATTTGAAAATCAAATTGAAATAGATTGTTAACTAATCCTTCCAAATTTTATTTATTAATTTTGTAATTATACCAAGTGAAATCCTTACAAGCTACTCTGATTGCTTGGCTTACCTCAATTTATATTCAAATCTCAATAAAATACATTTCAGCCTTTTCTTAATGAGATGATGAAAAATGCTATCCTGTGGAAGAGTTGGGGACACACATTCCAACATGACTTACAGTCACCTGTTTGCTTTTGAATGTTGCTATTGAATTTGTATTTAACTCGGGATTAAAGTATAAGCTGACATATTTGAATAAGGATATCCTTAAGCCATGAGTTCTTCAATTTTTTTGGTAAAAAAATGACCACACAGTTGGTTAATAGCAAGAGATCTGAACACTTGAAGGACGCTGTACGATGAAGACAGTTTGGTACTGTTGATTAGATGCACAAAGCAGCGTTCCTCAAGGACTCCTAGAGCTACTGGAATCCCACTGTACAGACAAAGTGTTGGGTGTATTCGTGGCAGGGGTGGAAGGGGAAGAGCTGTGGGTGCAGAGAGCGGGGAGCTTCCCTTGGGAACCTGCTGGGGACTGCGCGCGGCTGGTCGCGGGGAGAAGGGGGCGGAAAGAAGCGGTCCTGCCCTTCACACAGACAGGGCTAAAGCATTAGTATTGCTGGCAGGCGGTCTGTTCCCTATGTGCTAGACAGCACTCAAACACTAAAAAGTATTCCCCGTCCTCAATGGATGCACCATTTTACTAGGTAGCACTGCTTTTAAATGCCAGCAAGAACTTGTCAGTGACAACCATTTACTCACAAGTGTATATTGCAGGTCACCTCTGAAGCTTTAAAGGGGTTTTTATTTCTTGTTTCTGAAAGGCAGGTTTTTGTATGCTTTTCAGAATGGATCTTTTCACCAGAATAAGTGATTCATAATGACTGGATTATGGTCAGGTTTTTCAGATGGCTCTGGAGATCATTTTTAATGATCTTCATTGTAAGTGGAAGAAAAAATGCAACCCAAACCAGAAAGACTCTGCTCTTTAAATATAGGTGACTGTCCAAAATGAGCTACAGTACAAATCAGGTTTGCTTTCCCAGCTAATACAATGTGCTGTTAGCGGGATAGAGAGCAAATGTCACATTTGCGTGGTGGTATCCGTCAGAGCAAATCAAATCTACTGTTTGGCACAAGAGGTAAAAACCCCCACATTGTAGCAAAACTGCTATAGGATCAGTGCTCCCTGCTTTGTAAATAAATATCTCTGCTTTGCCTCGGTATTTCTGTACCATCCGGAGCTCGTGTGCTCGGTGCTCTGGTTCATTGGCAGTTTCACTTAAACAGTAACTTGAAATGGAAAATGTTTTGCCCGTATTCCTTAATTCCTTTGTGGTTTGTTCCCCCCAGTGTTTTTTGTTGTTTGTTTTTTTGGGGGGTTGTTTATTTTTGTTTATATTTGGCAATTGCTTTAGTAATTGCCTCTTATTTTTTGTTACCCAGGAAAACACCGAACGGCTCACAAACCTCATTCAAAGCCAAAAGTATCAAACGTTTTTGAGGTAGATCTTCCAGCAAATGGAAGCGATACAAAATCAGTGGGCCGTTTTCAGTCAGAGGAGGAACTGTGGGCCCGCTTAGAAGAGCTCGAGAGACAAGAAGAGATACTTGGTGAACTTGACAGGTATCGTGCTGCTGTAGCCCAGTCCCATCTGGAGTTCAGAAGGCTATAGGGGTGTGATTCTCCATGTACACAAAGGATCACAAATAGCTGACGGGACTGGTGCAGTTATAACAGGTGGGAGAAGGGTGGCACATGAACAAACCGTGCTCCGCAAGGCCGAAGGTGCTAAAATCTGCCTCTGTGCTGTCATGGCAGGCCAGCATTATGGTATTTTATTTCTTGATAGAAAAGGGGGAAGTAAAATCCATTTCCCACAGGCTAGGAAAATCCATCGTTTACAATGTAGGAGTTACACATTTAGTGTTTAATGACATCCTTAGATCTGTTCTGATCCTAAGGCAATACATATGTCATTAGCCAGAATGTCACAGGTTTGGTATTTCCAGTTGACATAGAAAGGACATAGTCATTTTTATAGAGTACAGGAAAGGTTCCACAGTCTGGGTAAAAATACACTACCCAGGTAAAGAAAATGATGTACAGATTTGCTCAGGAATTCGTCTGCCCGTGTCTCTCAAGAGTATGAATTGCCTCCGTTCACCTCGGTATTTGTCTTTTCATAGGATGCCTGATACAGTTGAGACAAATGGAGACGATACAACCTCCTCTGAAGAGGAGAAAGAAGATAAGAGGACAGATCTGAATGGAGCGTACAGAGCAGAGGACTGTATTACTCAGGGCAACTTCCTTAAAGGAGTAACAAATTCAGACTTGTTTGGTGGCCAAGTTAATGGCTCTACCTATTACCACAGTGACGATGAAGACGACACAGATGTTGGAGATAACTCTGTCCCGACTATTTTTTTCTCTCACACCGTTGAACCTAAAAGGGTATGTGCTTCATTTATCTTTCTCAAGAGAGAGATTGCATAAAACATATCTCCTGTACCTAAAAGAGAAGTTTTAGATAATGTTAGAATGCTAACTGTAGGTGACAGTCATTTGAATTATTTTTTTGTTTTGAATGCTTGAAACGGAACGTTTAAATCCTGCAGTTTTAATGACGGTATTAAAAAAACTATCCTCAAATGTCCACCTTCCTGTTCTGGCCTCTGGCTGTTGCAAGAGGTGCTGTGCTGTCCAGGAGTTTTTAAAATGACTTTCGATTTGACTTGCAATTGACTGTTGAGCAGCTTAGCTGTTGAGCAGAGACTGCATACGCAAACTGTTACGTATTCTGTGCAAATCTGTGCACATTAGTGCTACGAAATGCCCCAGCCTAGTGCGGGTGGTAAAGAATAAAGAGTTCACACTATAAGTATTACCATTCGTGCTTTTCTTTAGCTTATCTGTGCTTCATAGTCCCCAGCTGCTTGGAGAGGCGAATGTCAGAAGTCGGTTGACCTGCAGCCTGGTGACTGTTGATTTTTATGGTCTAGAGCATCATTTGTGTTCAATTTTCAGGTAAGAATAAACACGGGAAAAAATACTACTTTGAAATTCAGCGAAAAGAAAGAGGAGGCCAAGCGTAAGAGGAAGAACAGCAACGGCAACGGCCATGCCGCTCCCGAACTGCCCAACATCAAAACCCCAGCAGACATCTACCGGTGTGTGATTGATAGCCTCGGCTCCTGAGCTTTCCCCGTAGCAGACCTTTGCTTTTCATTTCTGGTCACCTGTAGCATGCACCTGAGCTTACTATTTCCTGAAACAAACAGCTGCAACTGAATTTACTACTTAAAAATGAAAGTTGGTGGCTTCTGCATGGTTACCCTGCCTCTATAGCCATAAAATATTTCTGAACTTAAAATGTCCTTTTCCAACTAGCAATTTGTCGTTTATCTGCTTTCTTAGAGCTTCTGAAACGGAGGTAAATTTGCCAGTACGTACCATCTGCATCAAGGAATACAGCAGTTATGTTAGGTATTCTGCTGAATTCCATGTCATCTGCTTCTGTGTTTGTTTTTGAGCTTAACTGACCGAGATCCGTTACTCGTAACACTCCTCCTTTCCCAGTTACTGCTTGCTGGGTTTTGCCTCTTCCTTCCAGCACCTTCAGAATATACTCAGCTCTTTGCACAGTCCTCCTGCATTCTCTTTCCCTGACTTTAGTCCATCACTGTATTCTCTGTAAAAAGAAATGCTCACCTGAGGAACACTCACTCTGAGAGAGCTTGAAGAACAGTGTTGGGCTTGGAGGACTGTGTCAAATACCAAACTAAGGTGACAGGAGAGTTAAAGCAAGCACTCGGGTTTGTAAAGGTGAAGGCGGACACCTGTCAGATTGCTTGATTAAGGGCTTGTGAAAATCACGCTGCATTTGTATGTCGGCGCGTTCAGGCACCTAAATATCCTAAAAAAAATGGAAAGAGTTAAAACTCGTCCTCTAATTCCAGCTGCTGGGGCTGGAGATGAGGTGAGGGATTCTTTCATGGTGCTTTCTCTGAGCTCTGCAAGGAACTTCATCTCCTGTAGAGATTTGCAAGCGTCCCCGTGAGTGCCTGATGAATAAAGCTGTTAAGAAACAAGTGACACCCTCAAAACTCATTGGGCTCCTCCTTTACGAGTTTGCTAAAACGGGCGCTGTTTTCTGATGCCATTCTTTCTCCTCCACCCTCCCTTGACTGAAGCCGTGGAGATGGAGCACAAACTGCAGGAAGAGCCCTCTTTATCAGTTTGCAGTCAGTTAATATTTGAAAAGTGTCTTTGTGTTGATCTGATCTTAAAAGCCGAGTTTTTTAGATTTTATTCTTTTAAACTAAAAGCAGACGACTATGGCACTTGTCGGGAAAAGGCTTCATGCATTCCACGTGCAAGGAATGTTTCAAGTATTTGGTTTTATATTCTACCTTTGGCAAGGACTTCATTCTAGAAGCCCCTCCATCTTTGTGATCTTCTGCTTCTCTTTACAGAAACAGCCCTGGCAAGCGATCAGTTTACCTTTTTTCCTAACTTCTTGTTAACTGGCAGAATTCTGTGGCTTTCTTTCCGAAGAGCTGGACATTTTCTGCTGAAAGAGTTGTACCAACTCAGTGCTTGCATGAAGGGCATAGCGGTGTTTGCTCTGCAGAACTGGTTCTTGTGTGTTGGTAAATAAAGTGCCTCTGAAGGTGCAGGACTGCAGTTCTGCAGCAGAAAAGTTGGAAAAGCACATCATCATTAATTTGTACAAAAGACAAAGCAAGATCACTGTAGATTTGTCATCTGATCCTGAAATGGTTTATTAAAGCTAACATTTTCCTTTCTAGAGTCTTTGTTGATGTTGTGAATGGAGAATATGTCCCTCGTAAATCAATTTTGAAGTCTCGAAGCAGAGAGAACAGTGTTTGTAGCGATACCAGTGAGAACAGTGCTGCTGAGTTTGATGACAGACGAGGAGTTCAGAGGAGTATTAGCTGTGATGAAGCTACTCAGAGTGACAACAGCGAAGGCATACTGGAGGAAGAGGAGGAGGAGGGGCAGCAGCAGCTACCGAAGAAGCTTCCTCCCTCTTCAGGGACAAACGAGGTACAGTTTTTTAATTAATTATTGATTGTTGGCAGGGATAAAAATGAGAAATTTAATGACTGGAGTTGCCTATATCATCAGTTTGATTTCTTTAAAAAATTTTTTCTAACTCCTACCTAGCTTGCTTCAGAAGGACATTATCAGATGACAAGCTTCTGTCATGTGCACCCGCTGGACAACAGAGGGATGGGGGAGATGAATCAAGTCAGGGGGCTTCCCCGAGCCCTGAAGCTCTTCTGTAAAGACCTGACAAAGTAGGCACTTGCTGCTGTTGCTGCAGCCAGTGTCATGTCTGCTGGCTCATCCTGAAAATTTCACTGCGGGATTAGAAAAAGGAAAGCAAGAGAAAAATCTGTGCCTCACAGTTGCTGAGAGAGAAGTTGATTCTCTGTAGCCTGTGGTGCACAGCTACTAGACAGACAATTTCCAGGCGGCATTCTGAAGTTTTAACAGACAAATATCAGCTGAGTTACTCATTTGGGCTTGCCAAAGGCAGAGGAATTCCCCCGTGGAAGGAAGTGTTACAACTCCACTCCTCCTATTCCTGGCTAGGGCCACTAGTGATCACAAACAAACCTATTTTCACACCTTGGGAAAGTTCAGGGCTTCATCATAAAGGAAAGAGGCCGTACAACGCAAGGGAAAATGTTCAGTTGCTTAGTGACTGGATGAGTACAAGAATTAAATGGAGCCACTGCTCTGAAATTCATGGCACAGAGTATTCATTTTTACCTTGTAAGAACTTCCACGCGTTTTTCAAACTAGATGAACCCGAGTTTTCAGCAGCTCCCAATGCGGTGAGCAAGCCCAGCGAAAACACTGCTTTTAGAAGAATTATTTTTGACGAGAAACGGATTGCTCATAAAATCTGCTGTTCATCACCTTTCTTCGTACGAACAGCTACGGCCCAATCCAGGCGGGCTGCGAAGCTCCACGGTGGAAGACTGCCGCAGGAGATCCATCCGCAGAGTCACCGTTTCGTGTTGCACACTCTCTGAAATACATTCGCTCTGTTTTTATAAAACATTGAAGTACACTTTAGTTGTTGCCCATTAGTCCATTTTCTGAAGATGCCAGGATTATTCTCTACAGTATAATGCATTTTCTAAGTAACTGAAGGAGAGCGAGCAAAACACTTCAGTTAGACCTGCCTTCTGAGTGCTGTTGGTTTGCTTTTGGTTGTTTCTCTGGGTGTTTGAAATACATTCTTCCTCCGTTACCATTTACAGCACACTAACGGGTTGGGGTTTTTTTCTTTTTTGCTTCTAATTTTACCATGATCTTTTTAGGTTGCCTTTTGCTTACCTTATTTTGGAAATGTTAGAACAATGCAGTTGCGTGCCGGCGCAGCTTCAGGCATACTTTGGCTACTGGAGCAGAAAACAAGAGGAAAAAAAACCCTTTTATTTTTGCAGGTCCTGTAAGAAAAGAACGGCTGGTTTGTTTGGCTTTGTTTTTCTTGGTAACTAAGTTCTGAAAAAGCAGAACTAAGCATAGTTAATAAATCTGGTGTGCATTCCTTTGTGCCCAGCATCAAACCCTGGATGTGAACTGCTTCCCCTTGTCCTTAGGCATTCTGAATTTTCTGTTTTCAATACATAGTAGGGTGATTTACTCTTAAATATGTTTATGACAAGTAGTTCTGAGCTGCTTTTTTCTCCCAGTGTTTTCCAAGAATCACGGTCAGTTCTTAGCAAAGTTACAAAGGATTAAGAATCGGCTGCAGAGAAATTACTGGTTTTAAACATGAAATGTTTTTATTAGACCTTTTATGGCGAGGAAGAGTTGGAAGCGAGGTTGCCATTCTCTCAAGTATAAATTGCTCTCACCATTTTTTGATCATATTTGGTAAGGAGAAAGGAGCAAACAAAATAGGCGCTTGCCAATTTGTATGCAGCGTGTCAGCTTGATGCAATTAGAAGATATTAGGTCATAAAATATGACGTATGATGGAAATGCTGACATACTCCAGCTTTGCAAAATCTCTCCCGTTCTGATCCGAAATGAAACTACGTATTACATCAGCTGTCTTATTTCTCGAGCCACGCGTCAGTGAGGAAGCAAATTTTTAGATCATTTATGCAGTAGGAATGAGATTAAGTAGTACTTTTAAGACACTGTCTTTCATTCAGTCCTCTTTGAACGAGCTATATTTTGAGGTTAATTACAATTTGGTTACTTATGCGAGGAACAATCATTGATTTAAAGATATTTCTTTACTTTTGATTAAAAGAAATAACAATCCTAATCAGGCTAATATAGGGTAATGACCTTATGGGCATAGCTTCACATTTGCATTTTATTAGCTCATTTTGAGTACTCTCTTCTGTTGTAGGCATTTTCCGGAACGGTTATAGAAAAGGAGCCTTTGTCTCCCTCCTTAACACCACACCCAGTCATCGCTCACCCGGTCCTGCCTACCATTCTGGAGAGAAAATCAGAGGAAGTTTTGTCCGAAGCTTCGGAAGAAACTCCAAAGAGGATTTCAAAATTCAAAGCTGCCAGAATGCAACAGAGTCTCTAGGTCCTGCCTGGCCTGCCGACGTGGGAGCGCTCACGCCTGGTTTCAGGGTTGTTGAGATGATGTAAAACAGCACCGCGCGTTACACCTCGCTAGTTAAAGGGGTGTCCTGTGTTCATTTGGCTTTGGTTATCTTCTAAACGTTTGTTTGTTTGTTTTGGTAACATTGAAAAAGCCCCAGACCCACAACAAAAGTTCCCTGTTTGAACACTCGAGTATCATCTTTCTTTGTTGATTTCCCCGTGTGCTGTCAGCACCTTTGTCCCTGTCTGCCTTACCATAGCAGCACTGGGGTTCCTTCTCAAAACCTGCTCCTTCCATACATTGTTTTTGTGTTTAAACCCAAATGCGAGGCAGTTTCGTGCCAGCTGTGATGTTCTGCATACCATATGGACCATTTTAAGGAAACTTTTCACATTTCAAATAGATTCACCAATTATATCACATTACTTGCTTTAGTGTTTTAAGACACACTTGTATTCACATTGCTGTAGGTTTTGCAACTAGGTGTCTGCTAAAAGTTTTTTTCCTTCCTTCAAACCTCTCTGATATCTCACTGTACAGATCTATAAAATGCTGGGTTCATGTACATTGCAGGGAAGTTTCTTTGATGGAAAAGGGTATTTTGTAAAATTAAATTTTCAGTAAAAAAGCTGTGAAAGCCATGTGTGCTTTGGTGCTTTCCTCCTAATTTGGAAACGACGGTGGAGAGGTTTTTATTTTGAACTTGCAGTTCTAGCTTGAAGTTTTTACTGCCACATGGACATAAAAGCAGTCCCTTCTCTCCTGCCATTGTGTTTTAACCTCCTGCTAATGAATGTCCATGGAAATTGAATGCTCTTAAGGAGAGAAGCATAAACTCAGACTCTGATTACAAAATCGCCTAGTTCCTTTGTGTACTCAGAAAACACTGTAATTGTCTTGGGAATGCCCAGAGGGAGTCGGCACTAAGGAAAAATGTCTTAATGCTTCGAGTTTATTTCAAAATGCAGCAGCACTGCAGCACTCGGGGTATGGTTTTGTGTATCCTCCTCCTGGCTGAGAGCAGTCCTGGCTTTAGGAGTCCTACCCACCAGCTTCTGCTCCTCTTCTTGCCATCCCCTCCCTTGTGCTGACACAGCTTTTGTCGGGGCCGGGCCACCCCTTGAATCAGAATAGGCAACGGAGCTGGGTTTATAAAACAAACTACTGGCTTTGGCCTTGCTGGGTGGGTTTTTTTCCACTAGTTGTGCATGTTTTTTGAAGCTAGTGAGTTTCCTCCTCTCTCAGCGTGTCTCTATCAGTACACTTACAGGGGTAACGTGCTGAGCAAGGACAAGGGCAGATGCTGGCAGAGGACACGCGAGCTGGAGTACCTTAAACTGGTGTTAGTCTCCAGCTGCCATCGTCAAACCACCGCCCAAGAAGTGAGGCAGAAAGACTCACCCTCACCGGGGCGGTGCAAGGAAGGATTTGCTCGCGGGCGCAGTTCTGTGGCTTTGTAAACTCACAGCTCCAGAGCCAACAGCCTCTGGTTTCCCAGCTCTTGGCCATCCCCAAAGGGGGTGTCAGCTGGTGCCGTTTTCCAACCTTCCCGGCGCTAACCGCGCCTCGCGCTCCTGTCCTCGGCTCTCGGCTCACACATTAGCTCAGAGTGCAGCTTCCTGCATAGAACGATCCCCAGCTCCCCCTTCTTCAACTCCGGGCCCTCCCTGTGCTTCAGAGGGAGCTGGAGGCACCGGGACTTCTTCCATCTAACTCTTGATGGTCTCCGCTGCGCGT